>JANQAP020034022.1:0-42637 GCA_026874005.2 Erythroxylum coriaceum | reverse complement strand
TAACCTTAAGTGTCTTGCCAAAAATGCCTTTATACAATCTTACAACATTAATACTTTAATTCCATCAATTTACCCATATCATAAAATCCTACTAACCTTGTTATAACAAATTAACTCGAAAAATTAATCTATCAACACCTCATAATTCATTTAAATCATGCTTAACAAATAAAAAAAATTTGGGGGCCAACAGGTCACAAGTGTAGTATAAGAGGTGTCGATCCTTCGAGGAGTTGGTGAACTAATTGACCTCTAAGTTGTCTAAGGCCTAAAGGTTAATTAAAAAGAAAAAAACTAAACAGAAAGGTAAGTACGAGAATATGGAATGATAGAAACAAGAATTCTATATTAAGCAAGGAAATTAAATTGAGCACTACCAATTTGACAATTTAAAATCAACTAAAAAGAATTGACTGATTATAAAGGAGGGAGATTTATCCTATCATCAATGCTAACCTAATCACTTATATGTTAATACGGTGTCAGATCTAGACTATCGAGGGGTGAATTACTCTCTCTCGAGTTATAATCACTAAGCTCTAATTGATAATCCCTTATTAAGTCAAGTAACTGAAAATGTAATCTCTTAATTAACGATCAGCTGACAAACTAATTAGTTCTTTAATGTTCTAATACACACAGGATCTCTCCCTGTATAAAATACCAATTTGACTAATCACGTGGTTTATTGAATCATTTAACTCTCATTAATCCAACTCAATCATTTTTATTCAGTTCACCCTCTTAGTTTAGTACAGAAACATGCAATCAACGTAATTAATTATAACACCCAATCAATCACCGCAAAAGATAACTAGATTAACATTAAATCAATTCAAAATCCCTAAAGAGTTTAGAACATCATCCAATCCAAACCCATTATCATCATCACATTCATTGTATACATTTAGAGAAACTAATAAAAAGATGAAATGGAAATGCCACTTTGAAAGGATTATGATGGCTCGGGACTGTAGCAACTGCAATAGTCCACCCCTCTCTCTGCTCTTCTTCCTCTTCTCTCTTTTTTCTTGAAGGTTTTTCAAATGTAGCAAAATGGAGGCTCTCTTTAGGGATACATCTCTTTCCTTTATATTGTTTTTCCAATTAGGGTAACCCTATGGTCTTTTTCGAGTCCAAAAGGTCTGAAAAGTCCTTCGAAAACTTAAAACTAGAAGCATCCGTGCGTTTGTTCTCGCGCAGACCACCATCGTCACTCTTAGTGACATAATCGTGGCTAGGATTTTAGCCTTCTGTCATGATTATGACAAATTATGCCATGATCATTGCTCCTTGCACCTGCTTCTGTCATGTCGTGGCTTGCTGGCCACGATCATAGCCCTAAGTTAGCCTCTGAATCTTCTCCGAATCTTCTCTATTTTTCACTCTTTGACCTGAAACACTAGCAAACTTATCAAGGCACCTCAAATATATAAAATTGAAGCTAAAAAACATGCTCTAACCCACAAAATGCTTAAAGCATAAATATCTACTAACTAACATAATTCTAACCTAAACATGCATTAAACAATCAAATTAATAACTAAATACACCCTAAACTACCCACAAAAACACTATGCAATCTACAACTATCATATGTCTAACTTGATCATTGGTGTTATAGTGATCAATTTTAATTTTTTCAGGATTGTAGCCTACAATGATCCTTCCATTATAGAGAGATGAGTGATTTGTGACGATGTTCCAATTTTTTTTGTAGAATATAGATATTTTTGTTTTTTCCTTCCTTGAATTTGGTTTCCAAAAGACCATATATGAACGACTTTATTGATTTGAGATAGTCACTCTAAGAAGCTCTTATTCTATAAAAAATGTAGTTTTTGCATAGTGAATCTGACTTATAGATGCAGTATTCTCATCAAGCTGTAAAGATTTACCTAATGCACTTGCTAATAGCTAAGTCTTATAGTACTCTAGTATTTGAGTGGAATGTCATCGAATTATGCCCACACAAGAATTATTTTTAATTTTTCCTTATTCAATTCCATTCCTAGCTTCCATCTTTTGGGTATTATAGGTTTTTCTTTGCAATTCTATGGATTTGTCTAAACCATTTGGTTTCCCTAAATTTCTAAATTGAAAGTGAATAGAAAGAAATCACCTTGGTTTATTAGTACTTTTATTAGGCTATGTTGATTCCATTTACTTTCTGGATTGAGGGGTAAGTTAGTCTCTTATTAATAAAGTAACCAACTATTATTCTAGCCATCTTGATGCCCCTTTCTTGATTTCTTCAATTGGTGGTGACATGATGCCCATTTCTAGTTATATTGCTTATGGAATGAAAGAAAGTTTGAAGGTGGAATCTCTATCTCCAATCATTTATGACCATGTTTTGTTGGTAGCCTGGTTCTTAACGTGTTTTATACTCAACTTGGCTTCATTCAGGGCCATAGAGTGAGAGGTGGTTTAGTTCTCAACTTCATTCAAAGAAAAATGTTAGAGGTCTTTAGAGAAATTAAGGAATTTAAAGATAAGCAGTAGTGTAAAATGGTTTTGTTAGAGAAAGCTCAATTCAACTCTAATTGGACTCTAGTAGTGACACATTTCAAATGAAAGAGAAGAAAGCACATGAGGAATACATCAATGCACTGAAATATTAAAATTTTACTTTAAGGCAAAAATCAAGAATTTAATGGCTTTAACATGGTAAGAGATGCACCTTATTCTTCCTTAAAGACATTATGATCCAAAGGAACTAGAACAAAATCACTTCCTTAATTAATGAATTAGGAATCAGAATATGGGATTAAGATGACATTAAAATTATGGCTCTTAATTATTTCAAGGAACTTCTAATAACCAAAAAAAAAGTGCCACTCTAATCTGCTCACTCTTAAGGAATTCATCTCCCCTAACATTTTCTCTAATCAGGTTGTATAACTTACTCTTATAATTTCAAATAAGGAAATTGACCAAGCTTTCAAAAGCCTAAATCTATACAAAGATCCTGGTCTATATGGTTTTAATGGTTACTTTTATAAAGAAACCTAGCAAACCTCTAAACTGTATGTTTACAAGGCTATTAAGGAGTTCTTCAATAACAGATTCCTATTAAAAGAATTAAATCAAACTAATATATGTCTAGTTCCTAAAGTTCCTAATCTTTTTTTAATTGTGAATTAAATTAAGCCATGAAAGGTTATAACAAGTTTTACAATCATAAACCAGCCCATCATTATTAATGGGATAATAAACAATTAGGAAAATATTACATTATGAAATAAACTTCAAGTTTAGAAGGAGATTAATACTATATTTTCATAAGACTATAATCAATATGCATTTTGTCTCCAAATATGACAATGTGTAACTTGATTGCATTAAGAATTTCTTTAAACCTTGAATGTTGTTTCTCATTGCCGTTTAAAATTCTCATATTTCTTTCATCCTACAAAACTTGCACGAGGCCTCGAAGTTGACTGGCATAAAATTATGTGGAGTAAAGTGATCGGGTGTTACGCTATGAAAAAGTTTTAACATTTTTAACCTTGATATTTTTGCAAGCACACGGGTCGTTCATGTAGTACCTAAGGTATCAATCCCACGAGGAGGGTTAATCTAATCCTAAAATCTAAGGCTTGACTAAATTTCACAATAAATCAAAATAAACAACTAATGTAGAAATTAACTAATCAACAATCAATATCAAGATTTGAACTCATAAAATATAAACAAAATAATGATTCTGCACAATCAAATCCAGAATCAACCTAGAACTTACCAATTGAGAGAAAGGAGGTTTTAATATGAAATTAATGAAAATCTAATCAATTATGAAATTATGGAATTATTGGGTCTAGACAATCCTAGGGTAGATTACTCTCTCTCGAGTTATAATCTTTAACCCTAATTTATAATCCCTAATTTAAATTATGGAATTGTAATCTCTCGATTTCTAATTTACCTAAAACCTAAATTAGTTATGAATTTGTCTAATAACCTACCGAAAACCTATGTTTGATCTCTCATATATGATTTTACCGATTTGATTCAATTCTTATCCATGAAACTACCTAACTCTCGTTAGCCCAATTTGATGATATTCACTTAGTTCACCCTCTCAGTTTATTACTGAATTATTAAGCACATATATTGAATCATAAATAACCAATTAAAATACAATAAATCAAATTTCATTAATCTCAAGAATCAAAATCCCAAAGGTGAGTTTAGACAAAATCAACAATTCAATAAAAAATATTCTCGACGATTATCCTAATTCTATACATCAATAAAATAGAAATAAAAATGGAAAATACTATTAGAACAGACTTATGGAGGCAGCAATTGCGGGAAACCACCTATTCCAGGAAGTACTTCACATCAAACTTCTTCTTCGTGACTTTTTTCCTTCGTCTCCTTCCTCAAATCTCTCGATATGTTCTCTAGAGTTTCGAAATTTGGTGGTTGATCAAGGCTACTTCCAGACTGGTTCTTCTGTCCCTTAATGTTATATTTATACTTTGAAAGCCTTAGGGTTGATTCGGGGTCGAAACGGCTTGAAAAGTCTTACCAAACTTGAGCTTTTGTGTCAGCCCGACGTAGGTCACGATCGTGGCCCTGTCTACCACGATCATGGTCAGCGCCTAACCCTCTCTATCACGATTGTGGCCCAAAGTCCACGATCGTGGCCTGGGTCCTATCAGTTCACCTTTTTTTATCACGATTGTGGCTTATTGTGTTACGATCGTGGGCCATGTTTTCGGCCCGAAACTTTTTAAAACTTCTCCGTTCTTTACCGTTTATCCTAAAATGCTAACAAACACATCAAGGTACCTAAAAAATATAACATTTAAGCTCAAAGATTTATACTAACCCATAAAAACAATTAAACACATAAAATAACACATTTAAAACATGAATACACAGTAAACACTTAAATTAACATTAAATACATAACAAATTTAACCCTAAAATATCATGCAAATCATAACTATCATAAAGCACTCACTCCTCGGTTGTCCTTAATTCTCTAGCTTGCTATCCAAAACAAGCTTAACTCTTCAGATAGATTGCCTTACTTGTAAGTAGATAAACATTGTCCTATGTGCAGGCTTCATATTAGCCTTGTATTATTTTCAATTATTTATCAATTAATACCATTTTCTTTTTTTTATAAAAAGCATCACTATTTTGTTTTATCATGCATGTTTAAAGCTGAATACCAAGCTACAATATGTTCCCATTCCTCTAGTGGATTTTCTGATAACCATCTTTTAGTACTTTCCTTCCATAAATATTGACAGCTGAAGAATAAATGGGTTATGCTTTCTTGCTTCTGCTTACATAATACACATATGATTGGTATTACCATATACTTGTTTAGTCTTTCAATTGTATGGAATATGTTTTTAATCCATATAGTGATTAAAGCTTTAGGTAACATACACTTGCACCGGACTATTTTATGTCATGGTACTCAGTTTCCCTACTCTTGAAAAAGTTTTCTATAGGACACATTAGTGAATTTACCATGCTTAGACAAAGTCCACCAGTTGAGATTTATCTTTTTTTTCCTTGAATTCAATATTGTTAATCTAATTATGCAATCCAAAATCTTAAATTCTTAATAAAATCTTAGCTTTGTGTGCAAGAACATAAGCCAGAGATTAATCTTCACTAATGAAGCTTTTGATTGAATTAAGCTTAGCAATATCTTCTCAAACTTTAGTAGCCAACCATTTTCCTGATATATGTTTAAATGTCGATTCATTTGATACACTACACTTAGTGATTAGTGCCTTAGAAATGCTTAGGATACTCATTTTAACCTATATTTGATTTTAGATACATTACGGAAGTAAAGGAGCTAACGTGACCTGAAAGCATGTTTATTGAAGCCATCTTCTCAATTTCCATATTCTATTGATTCATGGAGCATGAAGAAGAAAAGGATTGAAAGAAGAAGAGGCAAGATAGAATATAAAGTGAATAACAAAGAAAGGAGAAGTCTCGCAGCCAAATATTAGATCGCATGGGCGTGAGAAATCTCTCACACCTATGTAGCACCTCTCACAGTCGTGAGAAACCATCTCATAGCCGTGAGAGGGCCATGTAATAGTTGTAGATTGCATCATGTTTTATTGGGTATTTAGTGTTTCTTTAGTTGTTAATTTGATTGTTTAGCGCATGTTTAGGTTATAATTGTGTTAGTTAGTTAAATGCTTGTGTTTTAAGTGATTTATGGGTTAGAGTATGCTTTTGAACTTCAATGCTGTGAATTTGAGATGCCTTGATAAGTTTGCTAGTGTTTCAAGGTTAATATCAAAGAACAGAGGAGTTTTAGAGGAGGCTCAAACCAAAATAGAGGGCCACGATTATGGCTAGTATGCCATAATCATGACGAAAGCATCAAGGAGGGCCACGCGTGATAGAACACACAGATAAACTTCCTGACTTGAGTTTTTGAGAGACTTTTCGGACCTTTTGAGTATGGGAAAGGCCCTACATTTTCCATAATTAGAAAAGTCTGTAAGGAGAAAAGGAGGAGACTTAAAAGAGAGCCTCCACATCTGTCATTTAGGGAAAGCTTCAAGGGAGAGAAGAAGAAGAGAGATAGAAAAGGAAGAAGAGGAGAGAGGAAGCGGGTCTTCTGATGCTATTGCCTTCCTAGGTCATTCAATCCAATTTCTTTCTACCTTTTATCTTTATTTCCGTTCATTGAATGTATAAGATGATGATGGATTGTATGATGATGGATCTTGGATTTTTGATGATGTTCTAACTTTTCCTTCAAGATTTTACCTTGATTCACTACTATTATAGTTATTTGTGTGTTATTGTGATCGAGTTTTGCGTATTTACATATTTTAGTAATAAATTGAGATGGTGAATTGGATAAAAATGATTGGATTGGATTAATGAGAGTTAAGTGCTTCAATAGTCCACATGATTAATCATATTGGTTATTATGCGGAGAGAGATCACATGTGAGACCCGATAGTTTATTAGAGAGCTTAAGATCTAATTAGAGTTATGGATCTTTTGCTAATTGAGAGATTGCAAATTTTGTAATTCAATTGTAGTTTATGATTTAAGGTTTATTGATTATAATTCAAGAGAGAGAAATCCACCCTCTGATAGTCTAGAATTGACACCACAATAACATATAATTGACTAGATTAGCATTGGTGATAGGGAAATCCCCTCTCTCTTAATTTGGTAACTCTTATTGGTTAATTCCTTTTATGATTTTTTTGTTGCCCAATTTCAATTTCTTTTGCGTTAAACTTGCGAGTTAAATTCGTGATAATCACTTTCCCGCATTTACTTTTCTTTGTAATTTTTATTTTTAATTTATCAATTTTCTTAGCCTTAGATAACGTAGGATTAGATTAATTCGCACTTCCTATTGGAATCGACCCTTCACTTACTACATTTCACGACTCGTGCACTTGCGGTATTTGAGGGCTGTAAATTGTAAAGCTTGCAAAACGAATAATAAGTTTTTGGTACTGTTGCCAGGGAAGTGTAAGATTAGAACAATTCTTTTAGTCTAAGGATTAAAAGTTATAAAAAAAGAGACGAAAGTTTGCATGCAAAGTATAAGACACATCAATTCGAACATCCTAAGGTAAGAATGGGGGGAATCTCAACAAATGAATGCTAAGAAGAGATGGAAAGAATGATGGTGAAGGAAATACATCATGGAGAGAGAAGGACCTTTATGATCTTCATGAGGCCATAGCTTAATGCGTATCATCAATGGATTGCACAACCACTAGTGCAAGCGAGTACGTTTGAGATCAAACCATCACTGCTAAACATACTGCGAACCTGCGTGCAATTCTATGGGTTAGCCAATAAGGATCCTAATGCTCATTTGACTAATTTCTTAAAGATTTGTGACACCTTCCGATATATTGGGATGTCGAAAGATGTTGTTAGGATGAGGCTCTTTCCCTTTACACTCAGGGATAGAGCCAATGCATGGTTGAATTCTTTCAACCTAGCTAACATCACAACTTGGGAACAACTAGTGTGAGTTTTTCTAGATAAGTACTTCCCTCTAAAAAAGACAACAAGACTAATAAAGGAAATTATCAATTTCCAGTAAAAAGATGAGGAGTCTTTATATGAAGCGTATGGTATAAGGAGTTAATCCACCCATGAGGGACACCATAGATGTTGTAAATTTAGTGATAACATTATAGGCTGAGATCGACAACCTAACCAAGCAACTGAATAGCCTAAAAGCCACCTCTTCCTCTCTATTCAAAGTAATTCAACATAACGGTGAGGTATATGGACAAGATAGCTATATCGCAGCTAATTGTTTCTTAGTGGAAAACAGCAAGATGGAGTAATTCAACTTTAATGGAGCACAAGTTGGTTAGGGAGATAGCAATCCTTATTCAAACACATAAAATTCGGGGTGAAAGAACTACCCAAATTTTCATTGGTCTAACAATGATGGGATTTAGTTTAGAAATCAAGAGTCATTGGATTTTAACAGGATGAATACAATTACAATGATTCCAAACTGGACAGGATCATTAGCAAGCTTGTAAGTATAGATGATGCCCAGAAGAGGTTAGAAAGGCAAGTCGCCCAAGTAATAAGGACTCATGCCTCTTTTATCCTCTACCTGGAGGTTCAAATGGAACAACTTGCTAATGCGTTATTTAGAAGAAGTGTGGGAAATCTTTTAACCAACATGTAAGTATATCCAAAAAAGCAAGTTAAGGCTATCATACTTGGGAGTGGCAAAAAGCTAGAAGAACCACTAAAAAACTAAGAAGAAACCCACCTTGTAGAGGACTAAGAAAAGTTTAAAAAGGATGAAGAAAAGAATGAGGACCCTCCTTATCTTCCTCCCTCATTACCCATTAAACATACAATTCATGCAAATTGATGTCGTCATATCTTTAAAGGACGTAAAGCAGGACGAACAGATGACAATGACGGTAGAGGTTCAAAAAGATATAGACGTCTTTATTCGTGAAGCGGAATAAACAGAGGAGACGAAGGTGATTGAGGAAGAAAGAGAACAGTTCAACTTCTTATCGAACAAACTATCAGATTCGATGGAAAATTCAGGGAGTTTAGTTGTTCCCTATTTTGTTTACAGTTTATTGTAGAAAAGGAGATTATTAAGCTTATTAGGTTTCCTTACTTTGATAGATTATGTCCTTTTCATTATCTTCCAACATATAGCTTATCTACAAGCTACGAAGTTGATGTTGAAGGAGAACAGTGGAAGCAAACTACTTATAATTGATCCCGGTTGAGTTTCCAAGGTTGTAAGGTCAAGCTAATGACCATAAATTAGCACGTTTAGTAGTTAGATTTAAATTGTGTGTAGTTAGATTGTTTTAAATTCTAAAAAATAAGTTTTCATGATTTGGAATGGTTGAGGATTACCTATTCTCATTCTCTCTTTAATCTACTATAAGATAGGAAAGCAATCTCAATGACAAGCAAATTTGGTCTCTGACACCATCACTATCACCATCACCATCTCAGTCACCATGATGGGTTTGATGCTCTAACCCTTATCTTTTATCTTTATTTTTATTTTTACCTTTATTTTGTTCTTATGTTCTTTTGTTACAATTTTTTATTTCCACCTTTTGTGTTGTTGTTGCTCTTCTCACATTGAGGACAATTTGTTATCCAAATGTAGGGAGGGATGTATTTTGTATGCTTTTATTTTGGATGTGAATTTTGAATTTTAGTTCATTTTAGGGTGCATTATGTGATTTGTGTGAATGTGTCAATGGCTAGGAATTAACACAATCGGTTTAACTTTGAACATAGTCTTTTAGGTTGCAAAGATTTATTAGCTTGTGAAATTAGCGACTTAGGTTACTTTGGCTAAATATGCAAGTTAATTAGGATATGATGTTAGTTTATTCACCTTATGAGTTTGTCACATTCATTTATAATTTTAGGCCAATCAAATAAGTACAAACGTTAGTACCTTTTTATGAGAATTACTAGTTAAAGAAATGAGGTAGATTTATAATGTTAAAAAAAGTGCGTGTGTGTGTAAAACATAAACAATTAACTATTCCACTAGCCTTTAGGTTATGAATAGAATTAGTAGCCAGTTGAGAATATGATGTAACTGAGTAATCGGATCGACATGCATCACAATATGTGACCACACGTCAAAAAGCCATAGTGACATTCCAACTAAGACGTTTAATAAAAACAAGACCTAGTTGAGTAACTGGATCGACATTGTAACACACCACTATCATAGAATATATGCTCGAACATCCAGAGGACATTCAAGAACATAACTATGAAAATGGCATGTTAGAGCAATCACATCAACTTATTATGGCATCATACAGAACATAAGTATTTCCAAAAATCAAACTCCTCATTTCATTCACAAAATGAAACTTACTTACATTGTCATTATATTTCATAATCCATGTTTATACATAACATAACATTTGGGAGTTTAAAGTTCTATACAAAAAGTTTAACATAAAGGGAGAAGCTAAACAAAAGTATTCTATCTAGACTCTGCAGGTATCAGCTGGCCAGACCTTTGAGCCATTCTTATTTCAAAAATTGACAGTACTAGATTTCTATTATATCACCTTTGAAGCTAGGTCTCCCTCATACCTAAAAATCAGTGTTGCAATTTTGATGAGTTTGTGAACTCAGTAAGTGAACCATCATCAATGTGCTTACTCAAGTTAGAACACAAATATCATAAGTATGAAACCAAATTCACAAGCATATCACGGTATCCAATTTTATACACCACAATAACTTTCATCACACTTTAACAAGTATAACAGGTACACAACATCACATATCTCTATATCAACACAATTTAGTAATTCTTCGCAATCATTCACATAATACATGTAAAGAATATATATATATATATACACATACATATATATATATATATATATGCAAATGCATATGTGACTCCACTTTCATTTTTACTTTGTTATGACCAAGTGCCTATTTAATGTCCTATATCCGTTGTAGATACTACGCTCATTAATAACTTAGCCTGTGGCTCTTTATGCACATTTATGAGCTTTAAGTTCTTTTTCACATAATATGCTATCGATAACTTTCATACAATGTGCACAGTCATTTATTACATTCATCGGATCTGAGTCCAACATTCAATATTCAATTGAGTACATATTTTCTATATTCACATGCAATTAGAAAACACTTCCAATACAATCCGAATATTGAACTCCTCAGACCATCAATGTTTAGAAATATCACAATCATATTAATAATAGTTCCATATCTAAAAGTTAATCAAAAACAATTCAGTCATAGTGAGAAAACATCTAGGTTAACTCACAGTACGCTCCAAATAAGCTATTGCCTTGATGATCTAGCAATGTCTGGATGTTGATGATCAATTTGTGCTTCTTTAGTCATGCAATACACATATATTTTACATATTACGAAGTTGATCAATCATATAAATATTCAATCATGCACATGTACATGTGTCATGTTTAATGCATGCTTAATTGACTTTCTAGGTATGTATTCTTATTCACAAATCTTAACCATTCATACATCATAGCTTGAATATAACTAGTTTGCAATTAGATTTATGTTTTAAGTAAAATTAACTATTATAAATTCATCAACCATACAGTCACCATTTCTAGCATTTTATATATTCACACAATTTTCCCAATTCTCATTTAGTCATTCATAATACATTACTCATATCCTTTAGATCACATTTGCATTCATAAGAACACCTTCATTCCTTTAACATTTATAAATTCCATATTTTAGGTACATTGATATCAAAACAATCCATTCCTTAAGTTATAGCATCAATTAACAACCTAGACTTATCAAAAACTTAACCAACTAATACAACATCAAACTAGGTTCATTTTAAGCCTCAATCAATTCCAAATGCACTAAAGTAAAGTAACTTATCCTTAGTTGGTTCAATAATCACATAAAACAAAAAATTTCATTTCCAAAGCATTGCCCACGATTGTGAAGGACTTCCCACGATCGTGGGATGAGTGAACCGAAGGTTCACCATCCATTTCCTTCAATTTTTTCCAGATTTTAGCATCTTTATACCAAATTCAAAAACAACTTCTTAATAGTACATTAACTATATGTCAATTATACCTTAATTGTAATCCAATTCCTCATCAATTTCATCTCCAATTCTAACTCAAAATTATTCAATTGATAGCTCATAAACTATTATCTTTCATGCATCAAATCGAAACAGAAACTATAATTCATTATTATACATCTAGTCCTAGTTCTTTCCCATTTCAAAAACACTACACTAACACTTTTCTTTACCATAAATTCACCTTCATTATACTTCAAATCCCAATCTAATTCATCCATATAACAACCTATAATCTACATTTTTTTATACATCAAGAACAAAGAATAAAAGTATCCAAGTTCATCCATCATAATCCAGCACGCATCATCATCAACATCATATAAAATCCATCCTAATTTAATCATCATCAAGTTTTATCACAACATGCCACAAAGATTAGATTTCCACTTGATAAGCTCAAATTCCACCTCCATACATCAAGTCTAGTTTTCCTTTCAAGCATACAAGATCATCTCAAATACAAGATGGAAGTATGTTAGTTTTAGCAATAAGAAGACAATAAGATAGAAAATAACAGATTATAGCTTTCTTGATGTAGGATTTTGTGACAATTTTGGAGTGGTAGTTAACATAATTGAAGCAAAATTTCAGAGCTATGGGAGTGTGAGTATTTAGGTGGAGAGGAAGAATGAAGACAACAGAAACCATTCCTACAGTAGCTTAATTCATTAGGTGCTAGGTGTCTCACTTTGACAATGACATTTGTCACTAGGCATGTAAGCCACTTATCCCCTCTATAAGCTGCCAAATGTCACCTAGTTACTAGTCCATTTGTCACTCATTCATGCTGCCATTTGTCAATTAATTACCCATGCCAAATGTCACTCATTTATCTATTCCATTTGTGACTTATTTCATAGACTTAGCCATTCTAATTTTCCATTTGTCAATTTTTCTTGCCACTTAGCATTTTTCTTAGTCTAAATATACATATTAATTCATCAATCTTCCAATTGTAACAATTAATTTCAAATTTACTACTTATAACTAATCAAACAAAAAATTAAGACATAAATAATACACAATTCACAATATGATCATTTTAAACCTTTCACACCATGGAATATGTCAATTGAGCGGGTATACTATCCTTGCAATGTGTATGAAATCATAATTCATATATGTAAGTAGATGATATGCATATGAATGAAATGCATATCATTAGCAGCTTATGTGAATGAAATGCATATCCTTATTAACACTGCTCCCTTAATTTTTGCTTCTTATTAGAATAATCAAACTATAAATCTCTTGAAAGTTTTTGCGTTGCATTCTTTTCATTCTCTTAGGGTTCACTAGAATTAAGATTTTCATAGAGGCCATCCAGGATAGATCTTAAAACCTTATTAGCAATTTTTAGTAAATCATGAGTTTTTCCAATGTTCTCTTTATACAATTGCTTTATAGAATTTCTAATAAGTTTCATTTTAGTTATATAAATAAACTACTCAATGCCCTAAACTTTAATGGTGATAGCTTCCCAAATGATTTCATAAACACCTACTAGAGAGGTTAAAAAAGATGTCCTAATACTTATAGAATGTGTTTAAGTAATACACATTGAGTGGTCTAAAAGATTGCTTGTAGTGAATGTTGAGGATGAGCCAGGGAATTGTTGTAGCCACCCTATATTTTCCATACATTTATATAATTTTTTCTAGATGAAAATGTTTCAATGTTGATTATTATAGCATATGAAATAGTTTCCACAAAAAGGAATGTTAGAAATCTGAATGTCTGCAGTGTACTGTTTGAACTCAAACCAAGGTTGTTTAGAGGCATATAAACCTTTAGCTTCCTTAGGATTCAAGATGGTGTTAAATTCCCCAGTCAAGATTTAGGGTTTTTGAATGTTTCATATAACCCTTCTTAGTTAATTCCTCTAAAAAACAGTATTATGTGCATATATAAAAGAGATTGTACCACTTTCCTTATAGTGTTGCAAAATACATCAACATGTATGACTTGATCAAACATGTCCAAGGTTATGACAATCACAGCTTGATAATTAAGGTATACTAAGATCCTCCCATTACGGTGATAAGGGTGATTTGTGGTTTGTCTCCATCTTTATTCTTGATTCTAAAATGTAAAATATGTTTGTTTTATGCTCTAAAATGAGATTCTTGAGTAAAAGTTTCTTAGAGGGAGCATTGGCTCCACTTATCCAAACAATAACTTTCATGTATTTGTATCTAAAATAAGAGGTTGTTCTAGGCAATAACTTTCATGTATTTGTATCTAAAATAAGAGGTTTTTTTCCTCTTGTTTGATCTTTTTTTAGATACTGGTTTAAGTTTTTTCTCATTATCAACAAATGTAACTACCTAGCCTCTTTATTTGTGCTCTCATTCACTACTCCAGCCTTTTTCACAGATATAGAGTTTTACAGATGTTTTAGTTCTCCACTCATTCTTCAATTATTATATTCTCTCCATCGTCTGGCATATTATCAGTCATAACATTGGAATGACATAGACCTTTAGAGCCAATGTTGTTCATTTCACAAGTTTTTATATTTCTTTTCTACTTCTTCTCTTTAATTTTAGTGATTTCCTACTCAAATCTAGTGTTAAAACATCTACTTGTGGGTTCAAGAAAGGCATCTACAAAAATTCATCCAAGTATGAAGACGTTTAAGCCTGAGGAGCAGTTGAAGAAGTTATCTATACATTTTTCCTTGTTGAAATGGGTAATAATTTAAAAATAAAAAAATTATCCATCATAAAAAGTTAGTGTCTTATAAATGAAAGGCTAACTGAGTTGGTTAATAGCAATTAAAAAAGAACTTGATTGAAATTTGCTTGAAAGGAAGAAGGAAGCAAGATTAATGAGTTGTGGAGTAGTAAGGTAGTAGGAATGATGTGTAAGAAGATCCTATCGTAATTTTCTTAGCTAATTTCATGTTATATTAATTATTATAAACTATTCTCAATTATTCAGGTTTAAGGACTCAAGAAGATAATTGGAAGTTGTATAAGTAAAACTCAAGGTGCATATAGAGAAGGCAAAAACATTAAAGATAATGTCTTGCTTGCACTAAAGCTTATTCATAGATATTAAAAGAAGGGGACAGAAAAGTTATGCATTATAATGATAGACTTAAAAAACCCTTTGACTCAATAAATTGGGAGTTCCTACTCCAATCACTATAAGCGTTTTGTATTCTTACAAGTTTCCTAGATTGGGTGAAGAAATATGTTACCACATTATCATATAGTGTCATGGTGAATGGTCAGTAAAAAAATTGGTTCTAAAAGAAAAAATGAGTCAGAAAAGGTGAGCCTTTATCTCCATATTTATTTACAATTTGTTTAGAGACATTGCTAAAGTTAACAACTTTAAACAAACAAAGGAATCCAACTTTCAAGTTCAAGAAGAAATGTGAGAAGATGAAAACTTTTCAATTTAGTGTTTATTGATGACTTGCTCATGTTTTGTAGACCAAATGAAGAATTAGTCTCCGCAATGCTGAATTTTATCTAGAAATTCAACAACCTCTCAGGGATCAGAATTAATAATGACAAAATTTCATAATGATGACAAAAGACGTTAAGAGCCTCACATAATAGTTCACAGATCTTACAAGTTTCAAAGTCTAGACTCCTCCTTTTAACCAGTTAGGAGTGTCAATTACTAGCGCTAGAACTTCCTTTAAGGAATTTAGAAAGCTATTTGAAATGATTGGTAAGATTGTCATTCAATGGAACAACAAAAGCCTATCATATACTACAAGATTACACCTTGTAAAGTCAATACTGTGCAACATCCGTACATACTGGCTTCAACACTTAGTCCTTCCTAAGAAGCTTATCATAGACATTGAAAGGGTCTTAAGAAACTTATTATGTAATAGGGATGGCAAAAATAAATATGGTTCTAGATTTGAAAGAAAGGAGATATGCAGAGCATTACTTTGATGGGGACTTAAAATTAAAGCCATTAAAACCTCTAATAAAACTTTCCTAGCTAAAATAATATGGGAACTACTTATTGGCAAGGAAAATATTTAGTCCAAATGGATGCACACATATAACTTGAAGGGAATTTGCTTATGGAGCTTCAGAGAAAACTAAAATACTTCATGGACCTTCCATCATTTATTATAGCTTAGGAGCAACTGATGTAGGAAGATCAAACAACTCACAGGGAAGCCGAGCAAAGTAATTTATAAATTGAAAATTGTAATTCAATAGGTCCACTACATTTGAGAATTGACATATTTCAACACAAACATATGTTAAAATCAAATGTCAAAGTTAAAAAGATAATCAGAGTTAATAATTGGTAAATTACTTGTAGAGGCTTTGAGTGCCAAAAGGATGCATTACCATGCTACATACCTAAAATTAAAGTTAAAGATATAATCATCTAGTCTTGAAGTTAATAAAGGTCATTCACAGATAACTCTGCATTAGAGTTCTTTAAACTACAAACACCTAAAGTCCCCTAGTACAATATGATGTGGTTCAAAGGCCATAGTCCAAGATCATAGTATAGCTCATCATATTTAATAGATTAAGCACTGTTGTCATGATAAAAACTAGCACATATATAAACAAACAATGCAGCTCCTGCCATATAGTACTAGAATCTAGGGATCATATATACCTATAATGCTTATTCATAAATGAAATAAAAATAATAATACAAATTGCCTATAATTAGTAATGTAGAGAACTAGCCTGGGATAACATCATTGCAGAAATTTCTAAAGGAAAAATGCCTGAGGATGATAAACTATTGCTAAAGATAGCTCTAGGCATGACTATTTATGAAATATGACATGGGAAGAACCATAAAAGATTCCAAGGGAAGCAAAGGGATTCAAACACTTTAAACATCAATATCACTTACAGGATTAATGAGCATATTTGGACCAATCTTAATAACTTTAATTTCTCCAACATTGTTGCAATTAGATAGGGTTTAGTTTAAATTAAACCATTTATTCCATTGTGATAGTTGTGATTTACATTATGTTTTAGGGTTCAATTTGTTAGGTATTTAGTGTTAATTTGAGTGTTGAGTGTGTGTTTAGGTTTTAAATGTGTTAGTTTGTGTTTATGTGTTTTTATGGGTTAGTATGAATCTTTAAGCTTAAATGTTATATTTTTGAGGTACCTTGATGTGTTTGTTAGTGTTTCAGGGTAAATGGAGAAGAATGGAGAAGTTTCAAAGAGTTTCGGTCTAAAAACATAGCCCGCGATCGTGGCATAACAGGCCACGATCGTGAAAGAAAGAGGAGAGCTCATAGAACCTAGGCCATGATCGTGCACTTTGGGCCACGATTGTGATAGAGAGCTCTGAACTAGGCCATTATTGTTCACTATAGGCCACAATCGTGACAGAGAGGGTTAGGCACTGGCCACAATCGTGGCAAACAGGGCCACGATCGTGGCCTGCATCGGGCAGACACAAAAATAGCTAAAAACGTAAAATTTTGCAAGTCGTTTTGGACCATTTTGACCCCAAATCAACCCTAGGGCTTCCAAGATATAAATAGAACATAAAGAATAGAGGAGGCAGCCTTTGAAGCCTTTTTGCATCAGTTAATTCCGAAACCTTAGAGAGCATATCGAGAGATTTAAGGAAGGAGATGAAGGAAGACAGACACAGAGAAGAAGCTTAACGTGAAGTACTTCCCAAAACAGTTGGTTTTCTGCTGTCACTACCTCCACGAGTCCATTCCGATAGTATTTTTTGTCTTTATTTTAATTTTATTAATGTATAGAATTGGGATAATTGTTGAGAATAGTTGTTGTTAAATGTCAATTTTTGTCTAAACTCACCTTCGGGATTTTGATCTTTGAGATGAATGAAGTTTGATTTATTGTCTTTTCATTGAGTTATTTGTGGTTCAATATCTGTGCTTAATAGTTCGGTAATAAACTGAGAGGGTGAACCGAGTAAATGCCATCAAATTGGGCTAATGAGGGTTAGGTAGTTTGATATATAAGAATTGAATCAAACTGGTAAAATCGTGTAATGAGAGATCAAGCATAGGTTTTTGGTAGGTTATTGGACAAATTTAGAACTAATTTAGGTTTTGGGTAAATTCAAAATTGAGAGATTACAATTCTATAATTTAAATTAGGGTTAAAGATTATAACTCAAGAAAGAGTAATCCACCCTAGGACCCTCTAGACCTAATAATTCGATAATTGCATAATTGATTAGATTTTGATTAATTTCGGATTACCCCCTTTTATCTCAATTGGTAGTTTCTAGTTGATTCTGGATTGGGTTGTGCAAAATTTCTACTTTGTTTATATTTTATGGGTTCAATTTTGGATATTGATTTTTTGATTGGCTTTTATATTAGTTGTTTACTTTGATTTATTGCAAAATTTAGTCAAGCCTTAGATTTTAGGATTAGATTACCCTTCTCATAGGATCGATACCTTAGGTACTACGTGAACGACCTGTGCACTTACAAAAATATCAAGGTTAATTATATTAAAACGTTTTCATAACATAACACCCCGATAAAGTTTTTGGCACCGTTATCGAGGAGGCAATTAATTTAATTGTTTAGTCTAATGCTTTTCCACTAACTTTTGCTTTTAAATTAAAAAATAAAAATAAAAAATATTTTGGGGTGTAAAGTAAAAACACATCAGGACTTCTTAGAGTGAGAATGAGATATCTAAAGAGTTGAATGCTAAAAATAGATTAAAAGAACAATTATAGAGGATGTATATTATAAGGAGCAAGGGATATTTACGGAGTTCAATGAGCCCTAATTTAGTTGGGGAAATCCTCATCCTTATATGAACTTGTACACTTCGGGGTGGCAGAACCACTTAGATTTCTATTGGTCCAATAATGCAAGTAGTCACATAGGACATCAAGACCTGTTTGAATTTCAGCAAGATGAATCTAGTTCATAAAGTTGGAAAAAATCATGGATAAGCTCACAGATATGGAAGAGAACCAAAAGAGATTGGAAAAGAATCTTGAGTAAGTAACCGAAGATCACGCCTCTTCTATTCATAATCTAGAGGTTTGAATAGGTCAGCTTTCCATGGAATTTTGTAAGCAAAGTGTGGAAAACTATATGAACAGCATGAATGTAAATTTAATAGAGCCTTGTCAGGCTACCACACTTAGGAATGGGGTAGAGCTAGAAGAACCAGCGAGAAATCAAGCTAAACTTGACCTTAGAGAAAACTAAGAAATCAAAGAAGAGGATGAAGAAAATAATGTCAACTATCCCTATTATTCACCAGTTTTTGTTATACCATATGTGAACATTGAAAAATCTTGGGGAGATGTTCAAGAAAAGAACTCTTATCTTTTCGAATGATGATGATCAAATGAAATTTAACATGAATGATGTAATTAAGACTCTGAAGGTTAGTAGCTCATTTAGGATGATTGATGTGTTTGAATCTTCTGAAGAACAAGAGGACAAAGAACAGACGACAACAATATAGAGTTTGAAAAAGTGATGACAGTCACTATTTATGAAGCGGAAGAAGCAGAGGAGACAAAGGTGATTAAGGAAGAAGGAGAGTAACTCACATTCGTACAGGACAAACTATTGGATTCAACAGAAGATTCAAGGAGTTTTGTTATTCCCTATTTTATTAACAGTTTGTTAGTGAGAAGGACATTATTGAGCCTAATCGGTCTTCAAAATGTTATCAACATTGTCCTTTTGATCATTTCACAATTTGTAGCTTACTTACAAGCTACAAAACTGATGTTGATCGAGAAGGTTGAAGCATGCCACTCATAATTGATCCTGGCTGAGTTTTGAAGGATTAAGGTCAAGCTCATGACCATAAATTAACACGTTTAGTAGTTAGGTTTAAATTATTGCATAGTTAGATTTGTTTTAAATTTCAAAATAGGTTCTTAATAATTTGGATTGTTTTGGAGTGCTAACTGTCTTACTTTTTTTTGAGGAGGGGTTATGTGTGGGGAGGGGTTATGTGCTTTACTTTTTATGTGATGTTGCATATTGTATGATAGTATTAGGTTGCATTGTGTGAATTGTTTAAATGTGTCAATGGTTTAGATGGAGTGAAATTTATTTAATTTTGAACATAGTCTATTAGGTTGTAAATAATCATTAACTCACAAAATTGGTGAATTAGGAGTCTTTGGATAAATATACAACTTAATTAGGATTTAGCGTAAATTTAACACCCTATAGGTTATCACATTCATTCATAATTTGAGACCTTTCAACTTAAGTAGCTTAACTAGTATTTTTCATGCAAAATGAGTAGCTTAAATAACAAAGTAGGTAATAAATGAAAAAAAGTATTTTTTGTTAAATAAATCACTATTCTATTGCCCCTTCGAGTTATGAATGGAGCTAATAGCTAGTTGAAAATGTGATATAGCTAAGTAACCGGATCGACACGCATCATAAATGTATGCCTTTGCATCAAAAAGCTATAATGACATTTCAACCAAGTTGTTTAATAAAAACATAACTTAGTTGAGTAACTGGGTTAACATTCATTACCAATGTTTGCCTATACGTAAAAAGACTAAGTCTATGTTTAAAAACGAACTAAAAAAATGTTTGTTTCCTTAATAAAACCTACCGAACCTGTAATAAGCTTGACTTTTTATGATAATATACTTAGGAATAGTTACAGAGTCTGAAGGACCAAAGAATTATTACTGTATGTGTACAATTGAAAAAGGCAAATAAATTAATAGTTAGATCTCGATTAAATTGTATATTTAGTTTAAAAACCCTAGATATAAATTTTGCATGTTAATGATTAGATATAACCTATATGATTATGCTTAAGATTAAATTTATTTCAAGAAGTTAAAGCCATTGCCTTATTATTGCATTGTGTGTTATGTGTATGTTGTTTTATTTGCCCTAACGTTTAAGTATGGGGATGTTAATAGTTGTGATTTACATTATGTTTTATCAATTTGTTAGGTATTTAGTGTTAATTTGAGTGTTGAGTGTGTGTTTAGGTTTTAAATGTGTTAGTTTATGTGTTTAAGTGTTTTCATAGGTTAGTATGAATCTTTGAGCTTAAATGTTATATTTTTTAGGTACTTTGATGTGTTTGTTAGTGTTTTAGGGTAAACGGGAACAGAGAAGTTTCGAAGAGTTTTGGGCCAAAAATATGGCCCAGAATCGTGGCATAAAAGGCCATGATCGTGATAGAAACAGGCAAGCTGACATAACCCAGGCCACGATCGTGCACTTTGGGCCACGATCGTGCACTTTGGGCCACGATTGTGATGGAGAGCTTTGATCCAGGCCATGATCGTGCACTTTAGGCCACGATTGTGACAAAGAAGGTCAGGCGCTGGCCATGAATATGGCAAGCAGGGCCACGATCGTGACGTACATCGGGTAGACATGAAAATAGCTGAAAACGTCAAATTTTGCGGGACTTTTCGGACCATTTCAACCCCGAATTAACCGAAGGAGACAAAGGAAAAGAGACACGAAGAAGAAGCTTGATATGAAGTACTTCCCAGAATAGGTGGTTTCTCGCAGTCACTACCTCCATGAATCCATTCTGATAGTATTTTCCGTCTTTATTTCAATTTTATTGATGTATAGAATTGGGATAATCGTTGAGAATAGTTATTGTTGAATGTCGATTTTTGTCTAAAATCACCTTTAGGATTTTGATCTTTGAGATTAATGAAGTTTGATTTATTATGTTTTCATCAAGGTTAATAATATTTAAACTTTTTCATAGCGTAACACCCTGATCACATTGTAAAATATTCTTGCTTCTTCAATAGTTCCCTATACATCTCAGACATCTTAGCTATCAATGGGATCCAATACTATTAAATTCATTGAACTTGAAAGGTGATGCCTTATTTTTGGAATATAATTTTATTTAAGTTTTAAAAAAATCTATTTTATAAAGGGAGATTACAATTTATGAAATGTATGATGAGTTCCTTACACACTTATTGGGCACCACACATGTTTTTCTCCTAGCATTTAATTAAGACCTTGGAGAGGTTGATGATGAAATTTCTTTGGAACGGAAGGAATAGTGGGAAAGCGCATGGTAAGATGAAATGGAATGAGGTTACCAAGCTGACACAAGAAGGAGGAAATTCCATTAGCTTGAATAATAAGGTATCGACAGGAAAAACGTTATGGAGACTAGCTGAGATTAAACAATCTTTATAGACTAGGTGAATCCAAACCTACTTCTTGAGGGGGGAAGACAATATAGGAGATTAAACCTAGGCCATCATATTCCTATTTTATGACTTAGTTACTAAAGATGAGGATGATTTTAGCAAATCATATTAAGTGTAGGATAGGGAGCAAAGAAAAAGCATTACTCTTTCTATGACAATTGGAAGTAATATAGTCCCTTTAATTGACTTCCTAATGCTAAACCACTTACCAAATTTCCCATGGAATACTAAGGTGAGTAGTTGGATACACAAAGATGAGTAGGTGAGTAGATGGATACACAATAATGAGTAAAGCAATGTTTCTCTGGGTTGGCATTTCTCTACTAAGCTATAATCCTTATGTAGGGAGAGAGGACACGTATTGATGTGCATTGAACACCCCAGAAAGTTAAACCTAACTCTATACAATTAAATTTATAGTAGTGGTGAGCGAGGATCATATCCACAGAAAGTGCGTGAATAGATTTTTTAATGGATAAACCATTGTTTAAGATTAGGGGGTTTTGGTTGAATTGGATTAAACAAATAGAGTAAAACTAAACTATTGAAGGAAAATCAAATCAAACCGTACAAAATTGATAAAATTAACAAATAAGTTTCAAATCTAATTCATAGTTTAATCTCAACCTTCACACGAATGAGCATAATCGATCATCATGTTGTTCTCGTACAAATCTTTAAAACTATCAGCTATATATTAACAACAAGCTATAATAATCCCAATTTTCCCTTAGATGGTAACTAATTAAAGCAAGCTCTTTAATTAGGTCTAGTTATTTGAAAACTTAGAATAAGGTCTCTAGATTAGTGTTAAAATTGCATTAAATAATAGGAAAACAGGTTAATATAGGAAACAACCATATAAGCTCGTGTCATTTAACTATGTTATGTTATCCTTAATGATGCTCAGCCATTAGTTTTAAACAAGTGAATTTGAGTTATAATGATTATGTATTGCAATCTAGATTATGGAAATGGTACATACATAAGTAATCTATTTTAAGTTTCCGAATCATTCATAAATAAATCCTAAAAAATTATTCATAGAATAACATAATCAATTCCAAAATAGAGTAAGAACAATTTCATTAGATTAATTAATTCCCAGACATTCTTGTTGGACTCGATATCCCTGTTGAACCGAAACGATGAATTTTAGTTGCTCATAGCTCTCCAAAAGGTAAAGAATTAGCCTCCTTTCGTGTCTCTAAAATATTCATGCCTTATTTAGTCTCTTAAAATCCCTTTTATGGTAAAAATTATCGATATGTTATAATACATGGTCATCTACACAGGTGTGTAGGTGATCGTGAGTGTGAAAATTGCATGAATCATGAACTTACACATTTATAGTGAGTTACACAGCCACTTACATGATTATGTATCTCACTTACACAGTCGTGTAAGTGCACATATGGTGTGTAGGATACAAAAGTGACAGAAACTACATCTTTATGCACCTACACAATTCCAATGAGTACATGATCCTATACACGACCATGAATTGTAATAACTTCATTTCTTGCCTTCATTACCCGATATTCAGCCTAATTCATCTCCCTCTTGCTTATATGAAGGCAAATAAGATTCAACATCGATATAAATGCTCCAAGGAAATGTTTTTAACTCATTTTGGTTCTTTTTCCTCCAACTTGTACTTAAAAGAAAAACTATGAACCAAAATAAGTATCCTAAGCACAATACAAAATTAATCACTAAGCATTAGGGAGTAAACACATAGTTAATTAATTACTAACCAATATATGGGTAGACTTGGACAAGCTGTGTTTAACAACAAGATAAATCTACAGGTACACTTAAACATGTTTCATGATCAAGACATTCCACAACTTTGCATATCATTTTACTTCTCCACCATTAAAAATTCACATGCTTAATCATGAATCAAAGGACCTTTCAAGGTTGTAATGGGGCAAAAGGTTCAGGTAAGAAGTATTTAGATCATGTAGTTTAAAAGCCATCAAAACTAGTGAAGAAGCAAAAACACTCAATGGAGTATCAAGTGTAAAAATTAAATCCACTCAAAAATAGGTACCATCAACTATGATGAATACACAAACTTTATTTGACAGCTCATATTCAAGGCTTCACTCTACAAACCACATGAGGCACAAAAAATTGGAAGTAATCACCTTATAAACAATGATGAAAAATACATTATAGCTATAAGGAGTGAACCTTTATAAAGACTTCTCCTTTATTTACATCATAATTAATTCACCCATTTTATACCATTTTAGGAGGAAAGATTAACACGAATTACTTTGCAAAATAAATGACTTTCTTCCTTAATAACTTTTTTCTTTTATTCTATTTTTCTTTTCTTTTCTATGTTTTCTCTTTTTTAATAAAAAATTGAAAGAAACTACATCAACGATGGAATTCATTGACACGAGATAAAAATCACATTCCATAAACTATAACCAACTTACATATATGCACACCCCCACACTTATGCTCTTGTGCTTCCACAAACATGAACAATCATAAATGCTCCACTAGCTTTAAGGTTTGGGTAAGAAATTTGGTTAGTTTAAAGACTCATAATGTGGTTAGCCCAAAAATAATAGTCTAATAAAGCTTAAGGGGATTAACAACAAGATAAATCATATAACTACATGTAGTGTATAAAATAAAGAATGTCTATATCATTTTCACGCTAATGCATGTGATAAAATGTGGTTTTTAATAAAATTAGTCATGAAGGTCACACATGAACAAAAGAAAATGAGACTAATATGAATGTGTCAGTTTAAAAGGCTCAAAATCCCACTGACTTATATTTACACACTAATTGTTGATGGTAAAACCTATCTACTTGTTTTATGCTCAAAAATCGCAAATGAACGGGTCATGACTTGTAGTAAAAAGAGCGGATATCAATCCCATAGGGATTGATGCCTAGACATCACTTAATTTAGACACAACTTTGTTTAAAAAACTAAATTATAAAATGCAAATAATTTGGAAAATTAAATTAAAATTAAAAGACTAATGTAAACAATGGACAATACCGAAATTGCAGAAAATCTGAATTCAAAAATCTAAATACTAGAGATTACTTTTTTTTCTATTTTTTCTCCTCTTATTTTATCGATTGAATTATGTCTCACCCTAAATTTCCTAATGTACTAATTACCCTCTCTCAAGGTGTAACTATTTATCCCTAATCGAATTAACGGGAATCAATTGGATGATCTCTCAACCTACCTAATGACTCTACTGATTCAATTAGTTATCAAACTATCTTATGGGTGATCAATTGACTAGTCGAGATCTCTCTTTTAACTATTCAATTAACATGATGATTGTTAACCTATAGGTCGCTAACTCTCATTGTACAATACTACATGAATTTCATCTCACTCACTCTCTCAATTTGATGCAAGATGACAATTAAAAACAACAATCAACAAAGACAATTACATTCAATTCAATAAAATAGGAGTTCAACATAATAGTTCCAAAAGTAATCCCTAAAATAAAATCAGCCTAACATGTTCTCCATAACATCATCAACATTCAAATAATCCATTTTTTTACAAAGAATAGAAGATATTAAAATGACAGAAAATTGAATAGAAGGACTCCTTCTCTTCTTTGCCAAAATATGGAATTTTGGTGTTGATGTGCTATTTTGCCCAATCTTGCTGGTGATCCTCATCTTCAATCTTTCCTCAATACTCCAAACATGTGTTCTTCACTCAAGGATGGTGTTTCTGTAGGTGGGTGTCGTCTCCTCTTAAGATGGAGGCTTAATTCTCTTTTTATAGTCCAAAAATCCTAAGTTTAATTCAGCCTCGTAGATTGCCTCAAATTGTAATGCCCATGTCTGTGGGAATTGGCATGATTCCCAAGAGCGTGAGAATTTGTCACAGAAGCATCTCTCATTTTCTTCTGTAATTCCCACGTGACGTGGGAATTTGTATGATTCCCACGAGCATGGGAATTTGTCATAGATGCACTTCTCATTTCTTCTCCTTTTTAATCTTTAGTTAACCCTCTAAGTTGCTCCTTCCTTTTTCCTACATAAAAATAGTCAATTATTGTCCTCAATTAACATCAAACACACAAGAATAACAATGAAAATCAACCTTAACGAAAACATACAAAATGATTCTTAAACTAGAACAACAATCAATAATTATGCTAGAAAACACATATTAATTACCTATAAAAACATATCCTAATACACACCTATCAACTTCCCCATGCTTAAATCTTTGCTTGTCCTCAAGGAAAATAAATACAACTAATCAATTCTACCACTTCATTTTCACATAGATCTACACGTACAATCGCTCAAATTTAAGCTAACTCAAATATCAAGTAAATGCACATATCATGATTACTTTCTCATTAGTGTACATCAGCAAACTCACAATTGGCACAATCACTCAAAGATAAGTAAGGATGCACAAATGAACTTTCCTCATAGTTTTCACTCATTTCTCTCAAGTTTTTAAGGGTTAGTGTTTCACTCAAACTTCATATAGGAAACTACACTACCATAGGCTTGTTAATACACCAATTCTCCTCTACAATGATTACATGCATGAATAGATAAAAAGGACTTTATTAGGGTTGTAATGTGGTAAGGGTTAAGGTGGGTCAAAAGAAAGGGAAGAGGGTGAAGCACAAGCATAAGTAGACTAAAAAGCATATAAAATGGGATAACAAAACATAACTCCGAGACATACAAATATAACCAATATTTTGCACATATTGATGCTACTCACTTGTTCTTCCTTTTTCTTTTCTTTTCTTTTTTTTTCATTTTTCATATATATATATATATATATCATTTTGTTCTTTTTCTTTATACAAGGAAGAACTATGAATCAAAACTAGCATTCTATACAATATGGTCCATAGGCAGAATTATACTCAACCTTTCTCAGTATAAATTTCACACAATCCCAACTAATGTTTTACTTAATACTCTACTAAGCTTGTGGAATGGTAGGATAAAGGGGTTTAAAGTTTTAAAATTTTGGGTGTTTTCATAAAACAAAAGGTTAAGGCTCAATAGGGGTAGCAAGGGATAGTAACGGGTAGGTCATTTAAGCCAAGGTTTAACACAAAAAGAGCCTAGATCATCTCCATTAAGCATGCATCCAGTAGACTCAAACTGATTCAAAGCAAGTTTTAAAGGTAGTAACCTAAGGAAGTAACACTCAACAAAGAAATGAAATGACTATAGATGGAGTCATATGGCTCAATCCTCACTTTGGCTGAAATGAAAACTCATTATGGATATCTACACTGCCTCATTGTTCAAATGTCAATTTGTGACTAAGCTTATGTAACCAACTACTTTTCATCACTCTATATAGTTCACTTTCTACTCAAGTAGCCTAATCCGATCAAGCATGCATTCAATCTAGTTCCAACTACATGACAGAATCTCATGGTAATATTTATCAGAGTGACTTAAGTGTAGTTTCATTGCTAACAGAAACCACCATTACCGACATCAAGCACATGATATGCCTAATATGCATCCTTCTCAACACAATGCACACAATGCAATTAAGAATGTCAATGTCACCTCCCCACACTTAAAGATCACATTGTCCTTAATATGACAAGTCAACCCTCAAGTGAGTGAAAATGACAATAAGCCAAATAAAAAAAATGAAAACAACTCAAATACAAGAAATCGAAATCAACATATGATAGCAAACCAAACAGACCAAACTGAATTCACACCAAAATTAAAGTAATTAAAACTAAACAAAAGAAATAATAAAATTTAAAAGTTAAAGGGTAGGAAAAGCTTATTCAGATGATGGTGGTGACGGTGGTGACGTAGGAGTTTTAAAATTGTTCCTTTTATAGAAGTTGAGGAACCTTCTCTTCAAGCTTCATTGCTCTTTATGAACCTTCCACATTTGTGTGCTGAGTACATCGAGTTAGGATGCCATCTGTTGATGGTTTGCTGCTATTTGGTCGAGAATTGGTTGATATCGGTTAATCACCACTAGTTCCCTCGATTCCTCCACTACTGCTTCCTCCTCTAGCTCTGGAGTGGCACTCGATGTGGAGGGTTAGTCTACGACTACACTGGCACCCCTTCTGCTCCTCACTACAGTGCGCATCAAAGGATTGCGAAGTGCCGTAGATTGGACCTCCACAATCTCAAAACGTCTCAAATAGACTATGTCAAACATGTCGTGGGGAGTAATCACACTTACTATTGATCAAAAAATTCTATACGGTATGTTGATTTTAAGCTTACGGTGCATGCACCATAAAAAAAGTGCTTTAGCTGAGCATTTATTCATTTCGATTTTATTAAACACTGTCAAGCACATAAATTTATGTAACAGTAAATGCTCAGCACTCCATATTAGACAATTTGGTGCATTACGTGAATCAAAATGTTCTTCACCCATGAGAGTGTTGTAATAAGCATAGAAATCAAAATTTGCATGATCATCTAAAATTTTTGCATTCGACAAATTAAACAATTCATGCATGATAGAATAATCAAGTTTAAAAATATTTCCACCCAACCAAAACCAAAACAGATCCATTTTAGAGCGGTACCTAACTGTTGTGAAAATTCTAAACCTAGGGTGGCATAAATAGGCACACGCATCAAACAAATCTATTCCACCCTATATTTGCAGCTAGTTGTTCAAGTCGGTGTCTAACTCCTATATTCTATAACACTTTAAAATTCAAATACCTAGGAGTGACTATTGCTCTATTCCTAAAGTCACGAAACTGCTTACCTTCTTCTTCCGAGTAAATCAGAAATGGGGCTCAATAAGTTACCACTAGGTTAGTTTTTCCTTCGTTGGAAACTTGTTGGCGGAGCTTGTCAATCAGTTGCCTAACCTTAATCGTCCTTGGTGGAGCCATTGTGAGAAGAAAACTTGCAAAAGTCATATTAGAGAGAGAAAGAGTAAAATCTTAACTAAATCCTTGTGTTTTGGAATGACTAATACATGAAAAACATGATGGAATGTAAGATTGATGGAAAGGGGTAAGGCAAATATCAGGAATGTAGATGACAAATGAAGAGTTTTAGAGAGTGGGAGAAGCAAAAATCGTGGGTTAGAGAGAGAGGGAGTGAAATTCTGAAAGTGGGTGAGAGAAAAAAGAAGGGCTTCCCTCCGGATGGGATTCCCACACTCGTAGGAATCACCTCAATTCATATGAGCATGGGATTCCTTTCTAGAGAGTATTCCTATGCTCACGGGAATCACCTCGAATTGGTGATCCTCACAATTGTAAACCTTCTTCCAAGCTTAAATGAATTCTCCATAATCTCAAACCCTACACACACATCAAGATAATATCATCAATAAGAAATTTGAAAAGAAAACAAATTAAAATTCAAACAAAATCAACATGAACGTCAATAAAACTCATTTCAAACATGATCATAACTAAAGAATTCAAGCAAACCAATAAGTAAACAAAACAATCACAGGATAGTTGACTCCTATAGGTTGCCTTCCATGCAGCACTTCTGTTACAGTCGATAGCTCGACACTCATTCTTACTTATGGTGGTTTAAATGACTGGAATGATAGTGGCATATAAACTGATCTCAGACTTGATACCAGGGCTACCTTATTATGGATTCCACCTTTATTATTGTTGTCCTT
Source organism: Erythroxylum coriaceum (assembly GCA_026874005.2). NCBI lineage: Eukaryota > Viridiplantae > Streptophyta > Magnoliopsida > Malpighiales > Erythroxylaceae > Erythroxylum > Erythroxylum coriaceum. Next base: position 12,697 of record JANQAP020034022.1, on the reverse strand, counting down.
TCTTCGTACTCTCCTACATGTTTGTTTCTTTTTGAATGCATTCCCGAGGTGCTCAATATCTTCCCATCCTCTTTGGAGTTCAAGTTCCTTGATGTCTATCGGGGGTAGAGTAAGACGATAATTCTTCTTTGACACCTTGAATGTTAACTGCTCCTTCCCTACTCTCAATATTAACTCACCCATGTCAACATCAATAAACAAACGAGCAGTAGCCAAAAACAGTTGCCCAAGAACCATCGGAGTTTCCTCGTCTTCACTAATATCCGATATGTAAAAATCTGCAAGAAAAACAAATTTATCAATGTATAGCTGAACATTCTTGATGATCCCTTTCGGTAAATGCACCGTCCTATCAGCCGTTTTCACTAATGTCTTAGTCGGCTCTGACTCTTCTAGACCTAACTTTTGACTGAATAAATATGGCATTATATTGATAGCTGCTCCTAAATCCACAAATGCTCGATCTATCTCAACTCCATTTATACTACACGGAATGAAAAAGTCTTATGGGTCTTCTTTCTTCTGTGTTACATGTGGATTTTCTCCTGATATGTGATTGATAACCTCTTCTTTCAATGACCCGTTTAACATGAGCTTTGTCTAGAGTTGATTTGTTATGTCTGTCATCTCACTTAACTCCCCTTCCTTAGAATTCTAAGCTACTCCACTTGAAGATGGCTTCCACTGAGCAAACATTTGATGTTGAAGTCCAAGCTGAAGTTCCTTAATCGACTCGCCTACTGGTCCACTCAGAAAGACTTCCAACACTGTTTATTCTTCTTGCTTGTTTCCATCTTTCTCCCCATATTTGCTTTCTTTTTTCTCTATCTGAGTAATGGCCATGATTCTTTCTTTCGGAGTCACCTCAATGTTGCTTAGTAGACTACTTGCATGTCGCAAAGATAAAGCGTTAGCCAGTTGGCATACCTAAACTTCCAAATTGTGGATGGATGATGCATGATTCTTCAAGATCTGACAGAATTTTGTTTCCATCCTCTTCTGATTTTCCTACTGGCTTGCATGAATCGTTTTATGATTCTCTTTTTGTGCTGCCAATTTAGACCCCAAAACCTCCATCATCTTATCCATTTTGCTTTTCAATACTCCGATTCGATCTTGTTAGAATCCTAGCAATCCTTGTGGTCTTTGTTGTCCACCTGCATTATTGTTACTCCAAGAAAAGTTTGGGTGGTTTTTCCAACTTGGATTATATGTGTTCGAATATGGGTTATTACCTCACTACGGTAGGCCTAAATAGCTAACCTGTTCCGTCTTGCTAGCTCCTGACAAAAAACATTCTACTAAGCTATGGTCGTTCTCCCCACACAGCTCACATTATGCTTGTATTGCCTTAACTATTGAGATGGAAACTCCTTACAAGTTGTTTAGCTGCTTTGTTAGAGCCGTGATCTGAGCCTGCAAGGCAGTAACTGAGTCAATAGGTATCATACCTTTTTATTCTTTCTTTCCTTGTCTACTCCTCTTGCTCAACCACATGTAGCTGTTGCTTGCCAACTCTTCTAACAAATTATGAGCTGCTTCTATCGTCTGTCTCATCAGTAAACCTCCAGCTGCTGCATCAATTATGCCCCTTGTGCTTGGATTCACTCCATTATAAAATGTTTAAAGTAGAAATTCCTACGGGAGGTTATGATGGGGACAACTTCTTTGAAGTTCTTTAAACCTCTCCTAAGCTCGTAGAGAGATTCTCCATTGCTCTGTTGAAAATTTGTTATCTCCTTGATAATCCTCGTCGTCTTCGTCAACGGAAAATACTTAGCAAGGAATACTTGGGCGAGCTACTTCTAAGTCGTGATTTGACCTGCATTCAACGAATTGTACCATGCTTTAGCCTGATCCTTCAACGTGAATGAAAACAATCTCAGCTTCACTGCATTGTCGGACATTCCGTTGAATCTAAATGTGTCACAAATCTCCAAGAAATTTGCAACATGGGCGTTCGGATCTTTATTAGATAGCAAGTAAAATTGCACACTATTTTGCAGGATATTAAGTAGCACCAACTATAACATCCCGGACTACCCACTCATAGATATTGTTTGCTTTGGGCTTTGGCCCGGACCACCCGCTCATAGATATTGTCCACTTTGGGTCTTGGCTCGGACCATTCGCTCACAGATATTGTTTACTTAGGGCCTTAGCCCAGCCAAGCTCTCACGGTTTTGCTCTTCCCATCCCTTAGGAAAACACGTCTATGAGGGAGAGGTTTCCATAGCCTATAAGGCTTACTTCGTTCTCCTCTCCAATCGATATGGGAATCTAACATTCCATCCCCTTTGGAGGCCCAGTGTCCTTGCTGGCCCATAGGCCTGGATCCACCCCTTTGGAGGCCCAGTGTCCTTGCTGGCCCACAGACTTGGATCCACCCCCTTAGAGGCCCAGCGTCCTTGCTAGCACATAAGCCTGGATCCACCCCCTTGGAGGCCCAGCGTCTTTGTTAGTATATCGGCCTGGTTACTAGCTCTGATACTATTTGTAATAGCCCAGACCACCCACTCGTAGATATTGTCCGCTTTAGGCTTTAGCCCAGCCAAGGCCTCACGATTTTTCTCTTCTACACACTCGCTCGGGAAACTGCATCTATGAGGGAGAGATTTCTATAGCCTTATAAGGCCTACTTCGTTCCCTTCTCTAATCGATATGGGAATCTAACATTCCACCCTTTATGGAGGCCCAGTGTCCTCGCTGACCCACAGGCCTGGATCCACCCCTCTTGGAGGCCCAACGTCCTTGCTGGCACACAAGCCTGGATCCACACCCCTTGGAGGCCCAACGTCCTTGCTAGCACACAGGCCTGGATCCACCCCCTTAGAGGCCCAGCGTCCTTACTAACATATCAATCCGGGTACTAGCTCTGATACCATTTGTAACATCCCAGACCACCCGCTCACAGATATTGTTCGTTTTGGGCCTTGGCCTAGCCAAGCCCTCAGGATTTTGTTCTTCCCACCCCTTGGGAAAACACTTTTATGAGAGAGAGGTTTCCATAGCCTTATAAGGCCTACTTTGTTCCCCTCTCTAATTGATATGGGAATCTAACATCAACTTTATCTCAAAATTATTTACTTGGACTACCGGTCTCGCCACTCCTTGAGGACTAAACCCTGGCCTCATAAAATCCATTAATGTTCGCTCTGGTCCTCCTTGCTCTCCTATTTTAGCCATATCTTGATTTGAAAAATTTAGATGTTTTGCCCTTCTTATTTCTCTTTTGTGTTTCTTAATGTCAAGGAATTCATCTTTAATAACTTCTTTCGTCCTTCATATGCTCCTTGTGTTCATGCACCTACAAATACACAAGGAAGAGTGTCAAAAACTCTTAAATCAAAGTAATCTAAATTAGAAACAATGCTCAACAATCAATCCCTGGCAACAGCGCCAAAAACTTATTAATGGTAAAACCTATTTACTTGTTTTACGCTCAAAAACTATAAGTGAACGGGTCGTGACTTGTAGTAAAAAGAGCAGATATCAATCTCACAGGGATTAATGCCTAGACACTGCTTATTTTAAACACAACTTTGTTTAAGAAACTAAATTATGAAATGCAAATAATCTGAAAAATTAAATTAAAATTAAATACTAATGTAAACAATGGACAATACGAAACTTTCAGAAAATCTAAATTCAAGAATCTAAATACTAGCGATTACTTTTATCCTACTTTGTCTCCCCCCTATTTTATCGATTGAATTATGTCTAACCTAGATTTCCGAATGTACTAATTACCCTCTATCAAGGTATAACTATTTATCCCTAGTCGAATTAATGGGAATCAATTGGACAATCTCTCAACCTACCCAATGACTCTACCGATTCAATTAGTTATCAAACTATCCTATGGGTGATCAATTGACTAGTCAAGATCTCTCTTCTAACTATTCAATTAACGTGAAGATTGCTAATTTATAGGTCATCAACTCTCGTTGTACAATCCTACACGAATTTCATCTCACTCGCTCTCTCGATTTATTACAAGATGACAATTAAAAATAGCAATCAACAAAGACAATGGCATTCAATTCAATAAAATAGGAGTTTAACATAATAGTTTCAAAAGCAATCCCTAAAATTAAATCAGCCTAACATGGTCTCCATGACATCATCAACATTCAAATAATCCATTTTTTACAAAAAATAGAAGAGATTAAAATGACGAAAAATTCAATAGGACTCCTTTTCTTTGCTAAAATCCGAAATTTTGGTGTTGATGTTTTCCCAATCTTGATGATGATCCTTGTCTTTAGTCCTTCCTCAATGCTCCAAACATGTGTTCTTCAGTCAAATTTGGTGTTTCTACAGATGGGTGTTGTCTCCTCTTAAGATGGACGCTTAATTCTCTTTTTATAGTCCAAAAATCCTAAGTTTAATGAAGCCTCGCAGATTGCCCCATATTGTAATTCCACATTTGTAGGAATTGGCATGATTCCCACAAGCATGGAATTTGTCATAGACGTATCTCTCATTTTCTTCTGTAATTCCCACATGGCGTGGGAATTTGCAGGATTCCCATGAGCGTGGGAATTTGTCACAGATGCACTCCTCATTTCTTCTCCTCTTTGATCTTTACTTCACCCTCCAAGTTGCTCCTTCCTTCTTCCTACATAAAAATAGTCAATTCTTGCCCTCAATTAACATCAAATACACAAGAATAACAATAAAAATCAAACTTAATGAAAACATACAAAATGAATATTAAACTAGAAAAATAATCAACAATTATGCTAGAAAATACATGCCAATTACCTATAAAAATATATCCTAATGCACACCTAACACTAATCACCACTCTTCTAAAGAAAATGACATTAACCATTCATAAGAGTAAAAATACATTCCCAAGTTGCTATGAATTTTTCTAGTTAATTCAACTCTTTAATATAACTATATAGTCTTAGAAGAAATAGAAAAAGATAGAATTTTTTTAACATGCATAAAGAACTTTAAAACATCAAAAAGAACTTAAAACAAACATAACTAGCAAGCTCCCCACCCCCACACTTAAAACTTATATTTTACCCAATGTAACTTTAAACGTAAGAAATGGAGCATCTAAAAAAACAACAATTACAAAAATGTAAAGGAAAATGAACAAACTCCCCTTGGGTTGTGTCCTAAATAGCACATTTGTTTATTGCCATTAGCTCGACTCCATGTTTTCCTCCTCATGTGATAAAATTTTGATCTCCAAGAATCATAACTTATAAATTCCTACTTGAAATTCTTTAGGATAAAGCTTGAGTTAACGACCCCTCAGATTTAATGTCTTCCTTGTTTTTAGACTCTTAATCTCTACTACACCATAGGGAGAGACATTTAGCAATCACAAAATGGTTGACCCAATAAGGATGTAATTTATATGGAAACAATTTATATCTAGAGCAGTAAAGAAATAAACCTTATTGAGGAAAAGGATCTAAAAGCAAAAGCAAGCTAATGGATGGCGTGTAATTTCAAATTAGAAATCTATCCAAAAGAGACTAAAATAGGTGACGGTTTAGTAATATTTTACTTAGAAAGTGGGTTTCCCTATATTTTATGTTCTAAATGTAAGGTTGCAAATTGAAGAAAAAATCAAATCAATAGTGTCTTTATAATATTCCTCAACAGTGTACATTGTCTTTCCTTCAATGATTCATTTAATTTCTTTTAAAAATATCCCATTAAATTATTTGAAGCAATTAAACATAAATAGCATCAATTTTCATAACCCTAGCCTACATGGAGGCTAAGTCTAACCCTCCACTATTTTACCACAAGGACACAACATTGTCTCCAACAATCTTTAAGATAGGCTAAAATGGCATTATGCCTTATCCACCAAATTATATGATGTTGTGTAAACACCTATCTAAACAATATTAGTCCTTGCCATCACCATTAATTGAAGCTTGATAGCTCATTAGTCTCCCTGATACTAAAGCATGACATATAAATATGTTGTAGTTTATTATATATTACCCTCAAAGTTGTACTCAATTCACTTCATATAGGGTCTACAATAATTTTTGGAGTTAGATTTAATAATATGAGCATAGTTACTATTTCAAACATTTTTGGGAAAATATGTAGAGATAACTGAAAAATATTTTCATTAGGGATCAAATATAGCATGGTTGATTTAAGGAAAATGAGTAAGTTAGAGGCAATGCATAAGAATTCTCATAATTTCCTGAAGAATATTGTAATGCCCCACTACTATAGAGTATATACTTGAACATCTAGAGGACATTTAAGTACATGTCCCGTGACAATGGCATGTTAGAGCAATCATAATCACTTATATGGCATCATACAAAATAACACAATAATTTAAATCTACTCAACTCCCCATTTCATTCATTAACAAAATTTACATTTTAACAGTACTTTCGTTTAAACAAATATTTACATTGTCAAAGTATCTGAAAGTTTACTCCTCTTTATATAAAAGATCTATATGAAATGAAAACTACATATACACAATCTATAACTCCTCAGATGTCAGCTAATCAACCTTTGAGCCATTCTTTTAGTCCAAAATCAACAGTACTAGTTTGTCTTAGAAACTATGTCTTATTAGGGTTATGTAAATATAGTGCCCTATAAAGCAAGTGTATTTACGTATAACTTAATTTTCTTCCAGTTACAATATTGTAATGAATATATTTATTATTAATAAAACAAAAGAGTTTGATTTTATTTATATGAGCATAATATAATTAGTAATAAGGTACCAAAGCTTCTTCTGTAAGTAATATAGATATACATGATGTATAGGAAACATGTATATTATTAGAATCTAAATTAAATGATGAACAGTCGAATAATCAAGTTGGTCGCTTGATTATGGTTTAAACTGTAGTGTTGCGATTTACCTCCGTGTAAGTGAAGGAGTTTACTTCAAGGGAATTATGAGTTTCAAATCATGATAGTAGTTGACTATCGGTAATGGCACTATCAAATAAATATGAAATCACATATGTTTTCTAAAGAATAAAGTAGGCTGTTACTTTAATCTTAAAACATACACCTTATCATTCGTTTATTACGGACCACAATCTTGATGAGTGGTGAACTCATGTGTGTTTCATTATAATTCTTGATTTGATCGAAATGGATTTTTATTGGGTATCAATCTAGTGTTTGCATGTTGGAATTATTAATTGAAACATGCATCAAGGAACATTTACTCAAATAAAGAGTTTATAGTGATATCATCACTTCTAGATGTTTTACGAAGATTGGTGATTAAACTGGGGCTAGTAGTTTGATGGACTAGCTACCCATCAAGTCTTAATACCAAGATTAGATCTTGTGTGTTAATCATCATGTAGAGTGAAACGGGAGATCTAGAAGGAAAAACCAACATAAGGGCAAAACGGTAATTTTATCCTTTATTGTGTGGATGGCTATTATATGGTTCATAATATAGTTTGCAATTGGACATTGAATTAATAATTTTGAGACACAGTTTCTCATAATTTTAAGTAATTTAAGAGTTCAACCAATTGCCTTTAGTAGAATAACATTTGGTTAATAAGTTGGAATGAATTCTAATGATATTAAATTAATTCCGGGCTTGTTAGAGCTTGAATTATTTAAGTCCAATTAGATTTCCCACTTGGCTTCTGGGAAGGTTATCAAGGAAAGTAAGAAAAATAAATGGGGTATATTGGAAAGAAAATGAGACAGTTTGGATAGAAATGGACAAATTGGATTCGGGCCAATAAGATCGGAACAATTTAATTAAGAGTTAATTAAATTAGGTCTTAACCCTTTAATTAAATGTTGGGCTTACACTAATTAATTGTTAATTATAAGCTCAAAGAAACATTTAATATTGGGCTGAATTTTGATTTAATTAATTAAATTAATTGAATTAAAATTTATAAAAAAATTAATAATAAGCTATTATTAAGACATTTTCGGTGATACCTACAAAGATGTCTTTGGACATTAAATGATTATGTTATTTTCATGGCTAACGTCTTAGTTTGGTAGTGGAGTGGGCGTTAATGTAATGGTCGTCATTAAAAGGTTGACGGCTCGTTTTAATATGGAACAAAACGCACAGCTCTTGCAATGCATTAAAAAATGAATGTATGAGTTTAGCTTTTGCTCTCTCCACTCTCTTCATGTACATTCGGTGGTGCTCACCATTAAAATGAGTTTAATGGTGAGTTTTAAAAGAGAGAACACGTACTCTTTTTTGGAATTCTAAAAGGCATGTCCAGGTGTTGTATCAAAAGGTATGCATGTCTTTTAGCATTTTTGCTAAAATAAATATGCATGGCTTTTAAAGTCTTACTCTCTCACATTAACGTCCAAGATGTTAGACTTAAAAAGATAGTTTTTTCGTTTTAGCTTTGAGGCAATTAACGTGTGAAATTTTTTTTTTTTGTCTCTCTCCATTCTCTCCAAACTAGCCAAACATAGCAAAAGGGAAGGTCTCTTTTTGTTCTAAAAAATAGTCGACTATAACAATAGAGAATGTCTCAATTTTGTTGTTCTTTTTGAACTAGCCGAATATAGCAAAAAGTTTGCTATCCAATTTTTTTCTCCTTTCCCACCAAAGGATCTTAATAACCAAGTTGTCCAAACAGAACAAGTGGTAGATTGGATTGGTTGAGGACACAGCAGTGAGGAGTCAAAGCTGTAGCAAGTAGTTGGTAAAAATTTTGATCTTGTTCTTATTTTATTTATTTTCCTTATACCATATCGTGTACGGATTAAAACATATTGATTTGGTGTTACGCTTCCATTGCATTTTGATTTCAGAAAAAAGTTTTGAAATCTACCATTTATTCAAATCAAGCATGTTTTCGTTTTCGATCCAACGATTGGTATCAAAGACAGTTTTATTATGCATGATTTGGTTCCTATATATGGCATGGGTTGGCAATTAAATTAAATTATATATGCTGTAATTTTTTATGTGATAAAAATATATGTTGTGTATGTTTAGGTTTGCTCTTTTGGTTGTCTACAGAAAATCATTTTTCTTTGAATGGTTTGTAACAAAGATAGTGGCCTATCATCACCATGTTTCCTCCTTGTCTTAATTTTTTTGTTTTCATTGTTGTACTGTAAAAAATTTTGTAATTATGAAGACAGAGCAACCATGGATCGAAGAAAAGTAGGTAAATGTTTTCAGGTTTTTATTTTGTGTTAATGGAAGTTTTTATTTTGATTAAATTCTGTTAATTTTTTATTTTTTCAAGTGCTGAAATTTTAGTTTTACTATTTACAAACCAGATTTTTTTTTAAAAATTCCATTAATTCACTTTCGCCGAACGGGCTGGGTCGTGCGAGTGAAGAGTTCGAAGCGTAAGATCCAAGTCTAAGAAGAATTTTTAGGCCTAAAGGCTTTGTAATTTTCTTTTATTTTTCTAAGATGGACAACCAAAAGTAGCTATTTAATTCGTGAGATGAATGGATGATGGATGCTAATAATATGCAATATTATGTTAATGTATGGCATTTAGAAAAATTGCCAACCCTAGGTTTTTCCATGAATTCATTATGTATGAGATATATAATGAAACAATATAGGATGGTTAATAAATTGCATCTAGACAAGATGGTAATTATTAAAACTATAGATTGAAAAAGATTGAATGGGAGAGGATGCTCATGTGACAGTCCACAGTCTCCATAAGATGGCCCATTTGCATATGGTGAAGTGTTACTCCCTATCAGAGGACATGAATCCTAGATCTTTCATGGTTTGGGTCTCCTAAAGGATAAATCTACTCATTGGTAGCAAATGTGACCTTTTACCGAGGTATGGTTTGCAAGTACATTTAGTGGATGAATCAAATGATTGCACACTCAACATGGTTTATCAATAACTTGCCCACCGTAGCTCTGTTACTAAATGCATGGACCAAATTATGGCACTTCTCAAAGAGTTAGGCATGAAGATGTTTGGTAGATTTTTGAGTGGGAGGGTCCTAGTTTTCCTTTTAATGGATAAGATGGCCCATCGTCACTTAGTCCGTTATAGATAAGAAAAATAACTGTCGTGTAAAGATTTAATTTTTTAAGTTTTGTTAAATCTATCATCATGCATACATGCATCATGATTTTATACAAAGTTCCAATAATTTTGACTAGTATGCTCTTTCTTTAATAATTTATATTTTCAAACATAATCACCATAATATGAATCCACTTATAATGCTCTTGACTAATAACAAATTGGAAAATGGAGAGAAATTTAATGAATAGAGACGTAACCTCGACATCGTTCTCCAATATGAATGCATTTCAAGGGTATTAATGGACAATGAGCCTGTACCTTTGGGTGACAAATCAACTCCTAAGTAAGTCCAACAATATGAGCGATGACAAAATGCTGATAAGACTGCCAAGTGCAATATTCTAGCTTCTGTCAGTGTTATGTTGCAGAAGCAACTTGTAGGCATGCAAAATGCCGGTGCAATGGTCGATCACCTACATTAGATGTTTGGTGTGAGGACCATGTATGCAATGGTGAAAGCTATCCAAACCTTTCACAATCTCAGACAAAATCCTGGTGAACCAGTACGGGGTTACATGCTTAAGGTAATCTCTGCGATTACTGAGGCTGAGTTGCTTGGAGCGGAAAGGGATGTGGAAACACAGATGATCATGATCATCAACAGCTTAAACTCTTCTTTTCAGTAGTTTAAGTTAGACTATGAGCTCAACACCAAGAATTACACCTTGAGTGAGTTGATGAATACCCTCTAGAATACGGAGGAGATATTAAATATTAGGACCAATAGGACGAAGGCTCATGTGGCATCTTCTTCTAAGCCCAAGGGCAAGCAAAAGAAGAAGGGTGCAAAGAAAGGGAAGGCCCAAATAGGGGTCAAGGCCCAACCCATGAAAAAGAAGGTCAAAGAGGACATCAAAGGAAAGTGTTTCCACTATGGTGAGAAGGGCCACTGGAAGAGGAACTGCGCGGTCTACCTTGGGACCTTAAAGAGCAAACAAGGTATGGGTTTCCTAAGTTTGTTAGGAACTAGAAATGTTGCAGATTCATCTGATTCCTAGATATTAGATTCAGGAGCCACTGACCATGTTTACAATACTATGCAGGGGTTCCAGCAAAGGAAAAGACTGCCTAAAGGCCAGTTTCAAGTCAAGATAGTGGATGGATCCTATGTTTCAGCTGAAGCAGTAGGAGTAGTTATCTTAGACTTTCCTAGTGGTCATAGGTTATATTTCGAGGATGTATATTACATCCCAATGGTTGTAAGGAACATGATTCCTATTTTTTGTTTAATAAAATCTGGTTATTCCTAATATTTTGAAAATGTTGTTTCAATTTATGAGAATAAGTATTTTATTTGTAATGTGGTAATTAAACAGGGATTGTTTTTTATAGAACCTATGACAGGCTTACTAAACACCACAGAAATAATAAAACCAAGAATATCTAATGACTCTAGCATTAATTCAAAATATAGGATGGATCATGTCAATCAGAAAAAACTTGATAGGTTAGTGAAGGATGGGATCCTTACGAGTTTAGACAATGGCCCATTGCCCACATGTGAGTCTTGTATTGAAGGAAAGATGACCAAGGCCTCATTTCCTTTTAAAGAAAACAGATCTGAATCACGTTGGACTTGGTACACACTGTTGTGTGTGGGCCCATGAACATACAAGCTAGAGGAGGTTATGAATACTTCATAAGCTTTATAGATGATTACTCTAGACATAGCTATTTGTATTTGATGCACAAAAAGAGTGAATCCTTTGAAAGGTTCAAAGAAATCAAAGTTGAAGCTGAGAAGCATCTTGGCAAGCCATTAAAACAACTTCGATCGGATTGAGGTGGTGAGTACTTATCTAGAGAGTTCCAACAATTCCTAATTGACAATGGAATTATTTCCATCTTGTCAGCTCCCAGAACACCACAACAAAATGGTGTAGCTGAGAGGAGGAATAGGACTCTATTAGAAATGGTAAGATCAATGATGTCCTACGCTACCCTTCCAGAATCGTTCTAGGGATATGCCATACAAACAACAACTTATCTTCTTAACTTTGCTCCATCCAAATCGGTGCCTAAAACACCTAGGGAGTTGTGGACTGGTCGAGTGCCTTCATTATAGTACTTAAGGACTTGGGACTGCCCGACCCATGTTTTGAGGCCTGAATCCATAAAAATGGAACCAAGGTCAGAAGTATGTTTGTTTGTAGGATATCTTAAGGGTACAAGAGGGTACTATTTTTATAGTCCTCAGGACATAAAGGTATTTGTGTCAACAAATGCAACCTTCTTAGAGGAAGAATTTGCGAGAAATCACAAAGGAAGAAGTGAAGTAGTACTAAAGCAGTTAGTTATTTCATCTAAACCAAGAGTTGATTCGAATATAGCGGAACAAGAGTTGAATCGGAAGAGCAGCCTGAACATCAAGTAGTGCCTAGACGTAGTGGGAGGGTTATGAGACAACTAGACAGGTATCTAGGTCTAAGAGAAGGCATAATTGCTACCTCAGACCAAGAAGTAACGGATCCCATTACTTATACACGGGCTATTAATGACGTTGATGCAGAAAAGTGGCTCAAGGCAATGGAATTGGAAATAGATTCCATGTACGCCAATGAAGTTTGGATCCTTATAGATCTACCACCAGGTGTAAAAGCCATAGGGTGTAAATGGATCTTCAAAAGGAAGAGAGGATCTGATGGAAAGGTA
>JANQAP020034021.1:0-61119 GCA_026874005.2 Erythroxylum coriaceum | reverse complement strand
AATTCTCATATTTGATTATTGATTGATTTAATTTCTGCATTAGTTAATTGTTTAGAATTATTGTAGTTTAGGGCGACATTAGACTTAGGACTAGTTAGCCGTCCTTGTGGGATCGATACCTTAGGTACTATGCGAACAACCCGTGCACTTGCAAAATTTACCAGGGTTAACAAAATTGTAAAGCTTAGTGCGTATAACCTTGTGAATAAGTTTTTGGCACTGTTGCAGAGGAAGGCGACAGTTGGTTTATAGCTTAAGGCGTTAGCTTAGATTTGATTTTCTGTTTTTGTTTTCATTTTGTTCGTTTTACTTCATAATCATGCTTTTGCATAAACACAAGAGTCATGAGAGGTTTGAGTTGTGTAGCGAAGATGATAGATTTAGACATAACATGATTAAAACGAACTTTGAGGACAGCTCGGCAAAAGGAAGAAAAAGAGATCGAGAAATCATAAATGGTTGAGGAATTTCAAAGAGATATGGATCAGGAAGTTAACCCTGGAAGGCAAAAAAAGAGGACCCTCATAGACTTAATGAGGCCAGGGTTTAACCCAGCGAACCAAGGAGTCGCTAGACCACCTATTCAAGTGGTCTCATTCAAAATCAAGCCAGCCCTCTTGAATATGCTTCAGCAGAACATCCAATTTTATGCACTGATGAATGAAGATCTGAATGCACACATCGTCAGTTTCCTCGAGATCTGTGATATTTTCTGATACCACCAGATGTCGAAGAATGTTGTTAGGAGTAGGTTGTTCCCTTTTACACTTAGGGATAGAGCGAAGACTTGGTACCACTCTTTAAGCCCCGTTAACATTACGACGTGGGAGCAGCTTGTACGTGCTTTCCTAGATAAATACTTATCGCTAATGAAGACCACAAAGATCATAAAGGAAATTCCCAATTTCCAACAAAGTGATAGGGAGTCGATTTATGAAGCGTGAGAGCATTATAAAAACCTGCAGATGAGATGCCTACACCACAACCTACCGAAGGAATTCCTCCTGTAGACATTGTACAACAAAGTAAACCCACCTACCAGAGGCACGATCGGTGCAGCATTAGGAGGATCTTTGATGCGTAAGACGGTCGATGAAGCAGAGGAGTTAATTGAAGAGATGGCAAGCAATAGCTACTTATGGGCGAGTAAGAGAAGTAGGCAACGTACTACCTTTAGAGAGTAGAAAGGAGTTGTCGCAGTCGATTAGATGACAAAGATACAAGCTAGGTTTGACAAGCTGACGTGATAACTCAACAATATGAAGACGTCATTTTTGGCTCTGGTTAAGGCCATGGAAGCGAAATGTGAGTTATGCGGTCAAATAGATCATGGTATTGTGGACTGCTACTTGATGAGAGAGGATAACTAGGAGTAAGTGAATTCCATGGGGGCATAATTTGGACGAGGAGGGGGTAATAATCCCTACTCCGACTCATACAACCCCAGGTGGAAGAATCACCCCAACTTTTCCTAGTTGAATAATAATAATGGACGATAGTTTAAGCCTCAAGGGCAATCAAGCTTTCAGCGGGATAAGACAAGCTCGATGGATTCAAAGTTCTACAGGATTTTAGACAATATAGGAGGTATGGAGGAGGCACAAAGGGGGCTCGAGAGTAAATTCGAGCAAGTTACGAAAAATTATGGCTCGTCTATACAAAATTTAGAAGTCTAAATGGGGTAGCGCACGGAAGCAATGTCAACTCGGAATGTTGGAATTCTTCTAAGCAACACCGAGTCTAACCTAAAGGAGCATATCATGGCCATAACTCAAACTCAGGATGGAGAAACTGCACAAGTACAGGAAAAGGTAGCAGATAGAGAAAAAGGTTAAGTAGTTGAAAAAGACCTTTCAATTGAGCCCGCAATGGAGTCAATTCAAGTAACTAGACGGGTGTTTTCGTTCCCTATTACGCAGTAGTGAGAGTTATATGCAAAGAGGGAAGCAAAAAAATTACAGGAAATTAAGTATAACAAGATTGAGGAAGTGACGGATCGAATACAATTAAAGCTCAAACTATAGGAGTCTGTCAAGAAGAAGGTTGAGGAGCAACCACTAGAAACAAAACCCAATATAGCTACAAAGAAAGATGACCCAGGGGACTTTTTCATCCCATGTAATATTAACAACATTATTATAGACAGGGCATTCACAGACTTAGGTGCAAGCATAAATATAATGCCCTATGTTTTCAATCTCAAATTGGGGTTAGGAAAGTTAGTGCCCACCAAGTTTTTGGTAAAGACGACTTATAGAACTTTGCATAGATCGATGGGAATCATTGAAGATGTGCCAGTAAGGGTTGGTAAGTTTATCTTTCTAACAGACTTCTTTGTGTTGGACATCAGCGAAGTTGAGGATGCCGTGATGATTTTTGGGCCACCGTTCTTAGCCACTGTGTGCTTAATTATTGATGTGGATAGGGGCGAACTAACTCTGCAACTAGGGAAGGAGCATATAATATTCAAGGTAACCATTAGAGAGTACAGAACTCCTTCACTGCTAGTGGATGTCAAGGAAACCGAACCTCGAGGTGAATGGGAGGACGTCGAGGATCCCACAAATGCTTCTTGAAAGAAGCGCTAACAAAGGAGAAGGCGAGGCAAAGAAAATCGCAAGGACGGTGGTAATTGCAATATGGTAACCAAGGTACAGACGTTGTGATTAATGGGAACGTTACCATCAAACCATTCATTCCAACCACCATGAGCTTAAAGGAGTGTCAAGCTACTGATGTTAAAAAATGCACTGTATGGGAGGCAACCCATGAAAAAAATTAATTTAGTCATTTAATTTTGTTAGATCAATTAAATTCCATAGTTAGGTTAGTTTTTTGTTTCCATTGAATAAAAGCAAAAAAGGAATAGGATTTTAGAATCACAGGAAGATTGTGCAAACATAAAGATAGAAGTGAAGAAAGACTATAAAATAATTACGAAGTGAAAGAGAAAAACTAGAAAAAGAGCAAACGAAGGACTTTGGTGCTAAAGGACAACCACTGGCCACGACCGTGGCCTAGCAGGCCATGATCGTGGCTTGCGATTGAGAATGTTCATGGTGATACATCCCATGCCACGATCGTGGCCTGCGACTATAAAGAAATAGGGTAGGGCGCCATTTTTAAATGAAAATTTTACCTTTTCACCCTTTTCACCTCCTTTATATTCATTTCTTACTTCTTTTTCACTTTCACTTTCATTTTCATTTTATCTCTCTAGAATTCAAGAGATCAAACACTCTCACCCTCTCACTAAATTTTTAACCTTCCTAAATTCTTCCACATCCTACCTCAAACATGCCACGCATTAAGCAATCGGCACGACGGGAACCTTTTGGAAGACAGCAAGTTGCAGTTCAGGGAAGAATAAACCGAGTGGCGGACTTTGGAGCACCATTCCTCATCTATACCGAGGAGGAAGGTATTCGTTTATGATCCCTTCACTCTAGGCAAATTGTAGCTCCTAGGTACTTTGATGTTGACACATTAGATAGGCTAGAACTGCATAAGCAGATAGAGAACCTAGCTACGAGAATCCAGTAGAGCCAGTTCATACGGTTCCAATTCCTTGTGTTTGAAGAGCTTACATTAGAATTTTTTACGTCCTTGACCTTTGACCCTAAGAACACGAAACAGTTATGATTTAGATTGGGAGGACAAGCATACGAACTGAATGTTGAACTCATGTGTGAGATGTGTGGATTCCCTAAATCCACCATCATGGATCAACATGATGATTTTCGTGGCTCCCAATATTTGCATGAGTTGACTGGAATCGAACAATTCCATGCAAAGAATGCACACAATAACATTATCCGATCTTATGAACACTTGCTAGCTGGTTTTTTATAATTTAGAAACCAACAAGTGTTCCACCAAGGAACTTTTTATTTTGTGGTGCATGGATCACAGTATTCTAATCTGCACATCTATGCATATGCTAAATGTCATTGCTACGGTTTTGTAAAAGCGGAGCAACCATCTTGAAATGGGATACATAGTGTCTGCCATTGCAGAACATTTTAGTGTGGAACGAAGGGGGTTAACCGTTCACCCCCTTAACTTCCTCAATCATTCCATAAATATGAGTCTACGGGAGATCCATAAAAAGACACATGTGCGGACCAAGGCAGGTCAAGCGAGTTTGAGTGCAACACAACCTTGACAGGATGAATCTATTAGTGAGGAATCGAAAGAAGAAGAAGAGGAAAAGCAAGGCTAGAAGAAGGTTTTAGATGTAATATCTGAAACCAACAGAACACTTGCGGAGATGGCGTGTACACAACGACGCCAGAGCTGAGATATCCGATGGATCCATCAGTATTTCGAGTATCAGGGTGTTCAATTTCCACCTTCGACACCATCACCACCTCCATCCCCTTGGGATTTTTGTCTAACACAAATTAATTTTTCTTTCCCATATTAGCCTTCAGTTCTATTTTGTCTTTATTTTTATTTTTATTTTTTATTTTATCTTTATTATTCATTTTATTTACTCTTTGTTACTTTAATTTTTGTCTTTACCTTTTGTTTATATGTTTATGTATACTTCCTTCTCACATTGAGGACAATGTGTTGTTCAAGTGTGGGGAGGGGATTGTGTGTTTTATTTTGAATGTGATTTTCCATATTGTATGATAATTATTAGACTACATTGTGTGAAGTCTGTGAATATGTCAATGGCTTAGCTTGAGTGAAATTTATTTAGTTTTGGACATCGTTTATTAGATTGTGAACAATCATTAGCCTGCGAAATTAGTGAATTAGGAGGCCTTTCGATGAATATATAGCCTAATTAGGACTTAGTGTAAATTTAGCACCCTCTAGATTGTGACATTCATTTATAATTTGAGGTCATTTAGGTTAAGTAGCTTAACTAGTATTTTTCATGAAAATGAATAGCCAAAAGCAACAAGGTAGACAATAAAAAATTTTAAAAGTGTCTTGTCAATAGATCACTATTCTGCTGGCCTTCGGGTTATAAATAGAGCTAGTAGCCAGTTGAAAACATGATGTAGATGAGTAATTGGATTGACACGCATCACAAATGTGTGCCTTCACTTAAAAAGACTATAATGACTTTTCAACCAAGCTGTTTAATAAAATGACTTCGTTGAGTAACCGGATTGACATTCATCACAAATGTTTGCCTTTGAGTAAAAGACTAAGTCTAGGTTTATAAAAAAATGTGTATTTTAAATAAAAAAACCTACCGACTTGTAATAAGCTTGAATTTTCATGAAAATGTACTTAGGAACCGTTACAAAGTATGAGGGACCGAAAAATTACTAATGTGTGGGTACAATTGAAAAGGGTAAATAAGTTAACACTTAGGTCTTGATTAAGTTATATATTTAGTTCAAGTCCCTAGACACATATTTTGCATGTTAATGATTTGACATAACTGAATGATTGTGTTCAAGATTAAATTTGCTTCATGAAGTTAGAGCCATTGCCCTATTATTGCATTGTGTTTTCTATGTTTTTATGTGTATTGTTGTTTTGTTTGCTTAAGGACAAGCAAACTTTTAAGTGTAGGGATATTGATAGTTATGTAATTGCATGTGTTTTAGGGTTGAATTTGCTATTTATTTAGTGTAAATTTAGGTGGTGTGTGTGCATTTAGGGTGAAATTATGTTAATTTGTGTGTTTTAGTTTTTTTATAGGTTAGATTAAGTCTTTGAGCTTAAATGTTATATTTTTGAGGTGCCATGATGTGTTTGTTAATGTTTCAGGGTAAACGGGAAAGAACGGCGAAGATTTTAGGAGTTTCGGCCTAAAGCCATAGGCCACGATTGTTCGCAGCAAGCCACGATCATGACAGAGAAGGAAAAGCCAGCAATAGCCAGGCCACGATTGTGCACTGGGAGCACGATCCTGACAGAGAGTGTCAAGTCAGTCCACGATCATGCACATTAGGCCACGATCGAGACAAAAAGATTAAAAAGCTAGCCACAATCGTGGCAGACAGGGCCACAATCGTGCCCTACATGGGCTGACAGAAAAACTCAATTTTTTCAAGATTTTGTGGACCGTTTTGACCTCGACTTTGGCCTACAGCTTCCACATAATAAATAGAACATGATGTCATAGCCTTCAGAGGAGTTTTTGGGAGAGTCTAGAGAGTCGTGCAAGAGCATTATTCTGTCAATTTCGAGAAAAACCTAGAGAGAGATCAAGAGATTGAGGAAGGAGACGAAGGAAAAAAGATATGGAGATAAGTTTGACGCAAAGTATTTCCCGAAATAGGTGGTTTCTTGCAGTCGCTACCTCTAAGATCCACTCCGACGGTATTTACTATTTTTATTTCGATTTTATGGATGCATGAAATTGGGATATTCACTGGAAATAGTGTTGTTAAGTGTTCATTTATTGTTTATACTCACCTTCGGGTTTTTTAGTTCTTGAGACTAATAAAGCTTATTTGACTGTGCTTTCTTTTGATTTAATTGTGATTCAAATTCTTTTGTTAATCACTTGGCGATAAACTGAGAGGGTGAGCTAGGTAAAAATCATCGATTTAGGCTAATGAGAGTTAGGTGAATCGATAAGTAGAGAACTGAATCAAACTGGTAGAGTCGTGTAATGAGAGATCGAGCATAGATTCCCGGTAAGTTTTTAAACAACTTATAAATAATTTAGGTTTTAGGTCAATCGCGAATCGAGAGATCGTGATTCCATAATTAAATTAGGGATCATCAATTAGGGTTAAGATTTATAACTCAAGACAGAGTAACTCACCCTAGGATCGTCTAGGCCTGTTAAGTTGAAAATAACATAATTGGTTAGATTTTCTTTAGTTTCGAATTAAATCCCACTTTCTCTCACTGGCTATTTCTAGGTTGATTTTGGATTATTGTGTGAGTTGCTATTTTGGGACTTTTCTGCACTTTAAATTCTCATATTTGATTATTGATTGATTGGCACAGTTTCATTTTATCGGTTGGACTGATAAATAAAGACATGGTGCCTTACTTGATTTTAGCATTCAATATTTGTTTATGATTTTGATGATTGGTAAGGTAACGATTAGCCAATCGTGTGCTAGGCATAACTGATTTAGCGACCCCTATACCCTTGACGCTGGAACATAAAAGTCAAGTCCCCGTATCGACACCTTTCTGTGGGACATGCAGGTGATTCCACACCTAAGGTTTGGACACTGACGAGGTCATCACCTAGGTTATGACACTCTTGTCGACTATAGTCCGGACTCACCACGGATGAAGTTGAGCCAACACCAAGGATTGGTGGGTGTGCGCGCTAGTTTGGCTGACTAGTGGTGTCACACATGATTGTTTTGGCTTACCCTGATATTTTTTTTTGACGAGATTTGATTGATACATGTGATGTTTTTATGCTTTTGTCTATTAGAACTAGAACCTATGTTCACCAGATGAGTGAATTAATAGGCTAGGCCTATATGGTTCCTAACCAATATACGGGCATGACTGCATACATCTTACCCTCCTACCTTGCCTAGGCGAGAATTTGGGTATGTTTGGTTTGGTTTGATTTGGTTCATAGACTAAGCCTATGTGTTTCTATGTGTTGCATGTTCACCTTATGGGTTATCTATACCTTCTTGGTGTGTATCGAGTTTTATTCGTGACATTTTTTTTTCTGCTCACTGAGTACATAGTGTACTCACTCCCCTTGGCTTCCCAACCATGTAGGTTAATTTGGTGAGTTTGAAGTTCTGAGTGGATAGTGCGGTCTTTTGACATTTTCGCGATATTACCCCACGTAGGGTAGTCTTTATTTTGTACTTTTGTTGCATAGTGGCTAATGAACTGTTTTCTTTGGTTTGGTTATGTGAATATGTTTTATAATTTTATAAATTTGACTCTGGACTATTTTATCATTGTATAAGACCTTATGTATGAACTTTGATACTGTTGTTGGGATTGCTTTGAGTGGACTTTAAAGTCCTGAAGTTGTGGTAAAATTTTTGGTATGAATATAGAAGTGTTTAAAATTGTTTGCAGGTTTTATGATTTTTTTTAAAAATACAGCCGTTGTGCTGCCCCCAATTTTTTTAAAATTAATAAATATATCCATAACTAGGAGAAGATATTCAGTTAGCCTTGTATAGTCGGATTAAGGATGCCATTAGTGTCCATAGCCTGAGTATACAGCAGTTGTTATGGGCCCGATGTGGTACCGGGTTGTGACAATTAAATTGGTATTAGAGCCTGGTTTTATATTTTCAAAAGTGTTATTTTAGTTTTCAAAAGATTCATCAGCCTTAGGAGTTGAGTCTGGGTGTCGACAGTCTTTAGTCAAGAAGTTGAGTCTCGGATCGTTAAGTTGACGTCCTTAACGGTCAGATGATTTCGACGTCCGCAAAAGTACTTGTTGACATTCCTTGGGATGTAAGGGACATAAGATAAGATAGGCTTAGTCCGATTTATTTTATTAAATAATGTCTCCTTTTCTTTGATTTTATATTGTTAGCATGGTTGGACGGAAAGGGGAAGTCATTGCAAGGTTAGACCTTTGTGACCTGAGCTAGAGGAACACATCACTGAAGTAGTCGCAGAACCTACAGTTGCTAACTCATTGTTTATAAGGTGTTATGTGTGTTCTCGGTAGAGACGCTAAAGTTTTGATCGATATTACACGCAAAGGTCCTTTGTTAGTGTGACCTTCGTCGAGGACATTAGTTGTCCCCTAAAGCTGTTCGATTTTCCCCTTATTATAGTCACTCCTCTTAGAGAGAAAGTGGCTTGTGATGAAGTATATACGGCTTGTGAGCTAAAGATCGGTGATGTTGAGTTAGAGGTAGATCTTATTCCCCTCAATCTCTAGGATTTCGAGGTGATATTGGGGATTGACTGGTTAGAGAGGCATCACGCCAGGGTTGATTATTATAAGAAAGAGGTGGAGTTTGACACTTAAGGTAGAGTCCTGATTAAATTTACCAGTAACTAACAGGTGTTCCCGAGTTGTTTGATATCGGTGGTCAAGGATAAGAAATTGATTCGTCGAGGATGCCAAGCATACCTCGCATATGTGATTGACAGTTAGGCACAGAGGATAGAACTTAGAGATATCCCTATTATATGCGAGTTCCTTGTTATCTTTCCGGAGGAGTTATCAGGATTGCCACCTGATCAGGAGTTTGATTTTACTATTGACTTGGTCCCTGGGACAACACCGATATATTTACCACCATATCTTATGGCACCAACTGAATTGAAAGAGCTGAAGGTTTAGTTGTAAGAGTTATTAGACAAGGGCTTCATCAGACTAAGTCATTCACCGTTGGGAGCACCAGTTTTGTTTGTCAAGAAGAAGGGTGGGACCGTCTGCTTATGTGTTGGCTATCGACAGTTAAATAGGGTTACCATCAAAAATAAATATCCACTCCCCAGGATTGATGACTTATTTGATTAGTTGAGAGGAGCTACAGTATTCTCAAAGATAGATATGAGGTCTGGTTACCATTAGTTAAAGATTGCTAAAAGCGATGTACACAAGATTGCTTTCTGGACGAGGTATGGAAACTATGAATTTTTGATGATGTCATTCAGATTGACAAATGCACCTGTAGCATTTATGGATCTCATGGATAGGGTGTTCCATCCTTATTTAGATTAGTTTGTCATAGTCTTCATTGATAACCTTCTGATTTATTCTAAGGATAAGGAGGAGTATGCTAGATATCTCCGGGTTGTGCTATAAATATTTCGCAAAAAACAATTGTACGCAAAGTTTTCAAAGTGTGAATTTTGGTTGAAGGAGATAGCATTTCTTGGGCATATGGTATCATAAGAAGGTATTTATGTAGACTCAAAAAAGGTGGAAGCCATACTTGAGTGGGAATAGCCCAAGAATATGACAGAAGTTTGCAACTTTCTAGGGTTAACTGGTTATTATCGGAGATTTGTTAAGGATTTCTCAGTACTTGCAGCCCCTTTACCGAGGCTTACCCAGAAGGGGGTAAAATTTCAGTAGGATGACAAATGTGAGGTGAGTTTTCAGGAATTGAAAAAGCAACTAACTTCTGCGCCAGTACTCCCATTTACTTTTGTCCTCGACTTAGGAGTTTCGAGGACAAAACTCTTTTAGGGGGGGAGAACTTGTAACGCAGGACTCTCTGAGCCTTTTGTATTGTGCTATATTTGGAGACATTACTGTAAATTAATATATACATGGTTATGATGAGTTCAAAGATGTATTTGAATTCTTTTGGTATATATGTCAGTGATATAAAATGTTATATGCCCTTACATGAACTTAGAGTTCATCGGTATGCGAAATCTTAGAGATTTTCGACATATAAGCCTTTAAGTGTGAAAAACTGACTCCATTAGATGGATATGACCATGGTGGTTGAATTAAATGTGGTCTAATGCCTTAGAGGTGATTAGACATGATTTATAGACTTATTGGATACTTATAATGCTTAATTGGAAAAGTTGATACACATAAGGGCCTATTTGCAAATTGTTAAAAATTAAGGGATTTAAATGCAATTTGTCAATTCTTGGAGGACCAATTTGTAATTTTATAAAGTTAAAGGACTTAATTATAATTTTCAAAAGTCTAAGGACCAAAATGAAAATAAAAGTTTTGGTTATTCTTAAATTTTGGGCTTAATTACAAATTTAGGAAAAGTTTGGAGGGTATTATGGTAATTTCATATAACCTAAGGGTAAAAGAGTAATTTTACCATATTTTTGGTCAAAAAAGAGTCAAAATTCCAGACATTTCTTATGTGTGGCCGTGCACTTCATGTTCTTTAGACTAAAACCATCTTGTTTTAATTAAAAGAGAGAGAAAGAAAGGAGAAGAGAGGAAAAAGAGAGGTAGTTTAGGCCCTCACCAAAATTTCACCAAGTTTTTGATTCGTCAACCCAAACCAAGGTGTTCTAAGCTAATTTGGGGTCAAGGAACTCAAATCTATCACTAGATTTGAGAGATTCTCAAAGGATTTGAAGATATCACCAAAGAAAAGTATAGGTAAAATTTTTCTCATCTCTCTCTACATTAAGATTTTGAGTTTGATGTTGGGATATGTTATTCTCCATGCTTGAATATGCATGAATCATGGTTTAGGTGAATGAAATGTGTCATAGAGAGGGTTTTTTAAGTCAAAATTGAAAATGCCCCCTTTTGGTGAAAGTTTGTGAATTTTTAGATACCTTTTGAAATCAATTATTTAAATGAATTCTAATGTGTTAATTGTGCATGTATAATATAATGTGAATTGATGATGAAGAATGAAGAAGATGTATGTTTGTTAAGGTTGGGCCGAAATGATGAAGAAGAAGTGGATTAATGTAATGAGTTGTGTAATTGATAAATGTAGCTTCAATGAAGGGAGTTGGTTTGAATGGAGTGGTGGAATGTGTCATTAAGTGGAAGTGTTACTGTATGACGTGATAAGAGCATGAACTATTATGATAAATTCTTGAAAATGTGACTTGAAAGTTATGCACATTAGGTGTTTGATAAAATGCCTAAGTGAACTTAGCTTAGTTTTTAAGGATTTTGATGGTATGCAATGGAAAGAGGCTTTCATGTTTACTTAGAGTAAACTTGAATTGTTGCTTAGATTGATGAGTAATGGCCTCATGTGCATGGATAAAGATGTGCTTAATTATGTTTCGAAATGAGAAAGTATTGGGTTAAAGGCATTAAATACCTTAGAAAATGCAAAAGAGAAGCTAATGTGAATGGTAACGAAGTAACTATGTGAGAAGCTTAATGGTAGAATCCTATAGCTTAAAGGGAATGATATTTTGTTTTATACACTTATGTGATAGTTTATAATTACGAAATTATTGTTTAAGTAGTAATTTCATTATATGTCTTTTTATGTATAAAGGCTCGGGAGCTAAGAATCAAGGAGCTCGTACCGAGGATTTTTGAAGGCAAGGTAGTGCACATATTCTTTCAAGATGAGTTGGGGAAACCATATTTCTCAAATAGAATTGGAACATCCTAAGATATGCTGAATGAATTTTATGTGAATTTTGAACCTAGCAATGCATAGTATAATTAATTTTCAAATAGATGCTAGTATGCTTATGTATTTAATCATTGACCTTGTTTTGAATAACTCTTTGCACTTAGAGTGAAATTGATGTTTTTATTTCATATTTTGAGAAATGATATCGTTTTCAATAATTGAATGGTAAAGGATAATGTTCGATTTTCTTACTACAGTTTTGAATAACTATTCACTAGACTGCAAAAGATAACTTTCAAAGTGTGAAAAATGTTTTGAAACTTACATATGCTTAACTGAGTCATGTATACTGCATGCATGTATTCTCTTTTAGCTTAGAGCCTTGGCACGGTTCCATTTTATCGGTTGGATCGATAAATAAAGGCATGGTGCCTTACTTGATTTCAGTATTCAATATTTGTATATGATTTTGATGATTGGTGAGGTAACGATTGGCCAATCGTGTGTTAGGCACAACTAATTTAGCAAACCTCGTACCCTTGATGCTGGTACATAAAAGTCAAGTCCCCGTATCGACACCTATTTATGGGACTTACGGGTGTTTCCACACCTAGGGTCTGGACACCGACGAGGTCATCACCTAGGGTCATGACGCTCTTGTCCACTGTAATCTAGACTCACGATGGATGAAGTCGAGCCAACACCGAGGATCGGTGGGTGTGCGTGCTAGTTTTGCTGACTATTGGTGTCACACATGATTGTTTTGGCTTACCCTAATATTTGTTTTTTTGACGAGATTTGATTCATACATACGATGTTTTTATGCTTTTGTTTATTGGAACTGGAACCTATGTTCACCGGATGAGTGAATTAATAGGCTAGGCCTATATGGTTCCTAACCAATATACGTTGAGTCATAGACTAAGCTTATGTGTTTCTGTGTGTTGTATGTTCACCGTATGGGTTATCTATACTATCTTGGTGTGTATCGAGTTCTATTCGTGACATATGTTTTTTTCTACTCACTGCGTACACAGTGTACTCACCCCCCTTGGCTTCCCAACCATGTAGGTTAATTTGGTGAGTTTGAAGTTCTGAGTGGATTGTGAGGTCTTTTGACATTTCTAGGATATTACCGCCCATATGGTAGTTTCTATTTTGTACTTTTGTTGCATAGTGGCTCATGAACTGTTTTCTTTGGGTTGGTTATGTGAATATGTTTTATAATTTTATAAATTTGACTCTAGACTATTTTATCATTGTATAAGACCTTATGTATGAACTTTGATACTATTGTTGGGATTGTTTTGAGTGGAATTTAAAGTCCTGAAGTTGTGGTAAAATTTTTGGTATGAATATAGAAGTGTTTAAAATTGTTTGCAAGTTTTGGGATTATTTTTAAAATACAGCCATTGTGCTAACCCCAATTATTTTTAAAAAATTAATAAATATATCCATAACGAGGAGAAGATATTCAATTAGCCTTGCATAGTCGGATTAAGGATGCCGTTAGTGTCCTTAGCACGGGTATACGGTAGTTGTCATGGGCCCGATGTGGTACTGGGTTGTGACAAATTAAACATTCACTTAAATTTTTCTTAATAGAAAAACATTTAATTCCTCCTGATTTAAGAGCATTGAAAAAATTAATCAGCCTTGCCTATTATCTCTAATTAGCCTCGACATGCCACTGTGGTCAGATTCATTCATAACAGCAGTTTGCTACCCATCATTTATAGTAGCCTAGGTTGCATTCGCTTGAACCTCTTGTCCATGTCCACCACCATTAGTCCCTCTTTGGTCATGACCCACTCCTTTTCCAGTTGCTTGAGGTTGGTTAGCTTATCATTCGAGGTATCTGATTATCTAAAAACACTCCTTCACTTCGTGTCTTATTTTACCATAGTGAGAACAATTGCTGCACTTTCCTTTTGAACATACAGCAGTTGTTTTAACCCCAATACTCACCTGTTTTGTAAGGCCTAGAGCATCCCCTCATTCTTCCTTGCTTTATGCTATGCTCCGGTTCTATTCCTCTTACACAATCATTGAATATACTTTACTTAGGCTCAACAACTATTCCATGTTTAAAATATTGGACTAAAGGGTCTCGTTTAATGTATTATTAAGACCTGTGAGGAATCAATAGATTCATTTTTCTTCATGCTTCTTCTCTAGTTTAGCCACTACATCGACATGTAGGGACTGGTTTGTAATTGGTCAAACCCATCCTAGATGATTTCTAGTTTTTTGAAATATATTATGATAGCCTACCCTTCCTATTTGGCTATGATAAGATTAGCCTTACGCTGGTAAATGCGTGATCCATTCTTGATTAAAAATCTGTATCGAAGGTCCTTACACAATTCTCATACATTCTTTAGATAAGTTATAGTAGAACATAAGTTCAGTTTGATTGAATTTAAGATCCAAGCAAGTAGCATCAAATTCACCATATACCACTAGTTTAAACAAATTTCCATCAATAAATCTTAGCTTTTTTAACTCGTAGTGAATTCCACATTATTCTTCCCCATTCTTCATAGTTTTCACCTCTGATTTGCACAGTTATGATTAACATTCCTAGATTGTCTTAGGGGTATAAGTAGTAGCATAAGACAATTATAAATTCTTTGTTATTCCCCTCACTTTTCTCCCCATTCACTTCTCCACTAACCATAGTGGCTAGAGTTCGAGTCTAATTTCTATGATTCTAGGATTTAATGGGCATTTAGCTCTGATACCACGAGAGTTTCACAGTGCTTTTGGTGGAGTGAAATTTGATTCTCGTTGATTCTTAATATCACTTTGTGTACATCAATATGTACATCTACGCCTTCCCATCTTACAACTAAAATGGAGCAATCAACTTCCTAAATAGATACTAAGAATAATTTGTTTCCTATAATACACACAAAATATTTACACCTAGTTAATTCCTAGGGTGGACACAATATTCCTAAAGTTGACACTATACAACCACTCAGTGTCTTTACGAGAAATTTTTTCAGGAAAATATTATATGCATCCTTAAAATCTAGTGAATTATTATCATTAATTCACAAAGTAATGATTCAAGTGCTACATATTATACTATCATTAAATGATTAGTCGATAAGCTTTCTATATACAATAATTTCTTTACTTATATACATAGTAATGTCTAAAATAATAATAATATCCATCAAAGAGACCATCTAAACCAATTTCTTATGGATATTAATGATTCATACAATACTTTTAAGGGTCAAAATTATACTCATGAATCCATTGCCTCATGTTTTCAAAACTTACTCTCTTTTATTGGATGAAGAAAGACAACAATCAATCCTCATAATCAACTTTGCTACTCATCAAGAATAATCAACCTTGGTTGCTTTTTAAAGTAAATTACATGGGGGTAAAACAAAATATTATTGTGAATATTGTGGATTTGAAGTAAATTCAAAATCATGTTGTCAGAAAAAAACTTAGAAATCCAAACTTTAATAAGATGGTGTTTAATATCATTGTGACTTTTATATATTTAATGGGCTTTCAAAATCAAAATATCAAAAGAAACCCAAAAATTCAAAATTTCATCAGGATGGAACTTAAACTAAACATGATACTTCCAAAGAATCAATTGCAACAGTCAGTGAGAGTACCACTAATGGTTCAACCTTACCTTTTAAATGAGGTTATATCCAATAAATTCTTGCTATAATTCAACCAAGTGTTTCTAATCCTCTTATCAACTTTGCAAATATAGCTTTAAATCTCCCTTCTTAAAATGATGAATAGGTTATAGATTTGTGTTGTACATACAATATAACCTATAATGTAGATGCTTTGCCTACCAAAACATACCATTATGGTCCATATATTAGATTACCAAATGGTGATAATGTCTCACTATCACATATAAGCTCATACAAGATCACAGATGGCATAACCTTAAAAGATGTTATCTAAATTTCTTTCCTTAAATTTAACTTATTATATGCTAGTATAATTACCAAGGACTTTATTGTTCCGTTTAGTTTTTTTCCCTAACTATAGTATATTTCAATACCTTAAATTAAAGAAAATGATTGACAATAGGGTTGGAAAAATTAGCCTAGTCTGACCTGACCTGAGTTGATCGAGCTTTGGGTTAGGCTTTAGGTTGAGTTTGAACTTTTTTGGAAACTTTCAAACTTTAGGCCAGACTTGGGCTGGGACTATCCGATCTGAAGTCTAAATTCTTTACATAAAATGATGTCTTTTCAAGTCGAATGATATTATTTTTAATTCTATTAATTTTTAAAATAAATTTGATCGAGTCCAATTAGACTTAGACTTAAGCTCAGGCTCGAGTCTTTTTCAGGCCTGTAAAATGATTTGTTTTAAGAATAATTATGTTATTTTTAATTTAAAAAATTTTGAAAATAAATTTAATCGAGTCCAATTGGACTCGGACTCAAGCTCATGCCTAAGCCTCAGGCTCAAAAAAGACTCAACCTCAACCTTGATAAAGCAAATATAAGCAAAAGGGGGTGAATTGTATGTAAAAAAAATTACAAGGTATTTTAATTTTTTAAAATCCTTCTTAAACAAAATGGGTTGATAAATGGAAAGGTCTTATTAAACTTTGAAAGGAACATGTTAACCTTTAAAAATAAAGGATCCTGTTAGTTATTTAAAATACCAAAGAAATCTACTAATTGAAAGGATCTTATTCGTGCTTAAAAAAAAGGGGCATATCAATTAATAGGAGGCTACTAGAGCTCAAATAGAAATAAGTTCGTTAATTGATAGGAGCCTATTAACGCTTAATGTGAAAAGAACCTCTTGCTTGATAGAAATAGAAGGAGCCTATTGAAAAACTAAAAGAGCCTCTTAAAAACACAAACTTATAACGCAGAAATATAAAAGTTAGGAAGAGAGAAAGAATGACACAATAGATTTATACCGATTCGGCTAACAACCAAGCCTACGTCTAGTCTCTAAAAATCAAACTTGAGCATTTCATTATAAGAATCCGAGTGTTAAATTTTACAAGCCTCTTTAAACTCACAAGTATATATTTTTCAAGATTCTCCAACCTTCCACACTCAAAGTGTATAACAAGCTTATAAAAGCTCACAGAAATATAAAATGTAAAATACAAAATAAAATCTCAAATAACAAGGCATAATAAGAACGATATGACTCACAAGAATATACATGCTACTTAAATGTTTCAAAAGTCTGTGTATGTTCGTTACTTCACAAGTGTTGTTGCTCTTCTACAAATAATCAATTTCTTCAACTAGCTGTTGCTTCCTCTTAATTCTGACTTGACTTTGAATTTTCAATATCATCTCTACTAGAAAAAAAATTTTCGAAGCAAATTATTTGAAAAGGTAGGATCCTCTAGGACGTTGATAAAGAAACTTTACTAAAAATGTTCCTACAAGAAAGGAAGTAATTTTCCTATGACTGTATTTCCTTTTAAAAACAATACCATTATTTATATAAGAAAATAGATCCAAATTGAATTTTGAAATATTATATAGTTATCTTCAAAATCATTAACTATAAACTTTGAGCTAACAAAACCAACTCGTTGCCAACCCTAATTGACATAAATAAAGAAAATAATAGACTTTATTATCTCACCATCAAACCTATACAGTTTATTTCCTTTAGTACTATTCCTGATTATGTGGATTTATAGCATTAGCATCTTATTCATCGACGTCCTAGTATTTTATTAAGTTTTTAATTTAGACTTTAATATTTCTTTTCCAAATAAATGTCCCTATATCATATGCCCATTGGCTAAACAATGTTGTTTACCTTTCACTTGTATGAATACAAAATCTTATTCTTGTTTTTATTTAATTTGTATTGATATTAAGTGGCTTTACACTAAGCCATCAATTATTAGTGCACGTTACTTCTTAAACATTGTAGATGATTTCTATCGCACTACATGGATATTCTTAATGTAATAAAAATCTCAAGTTTTTACTCATATTCAATTTTTCTATGATTAAAACTCAATTTAATGTTTCCATTGGACAAGTTTGCAGTGATAATGATCTTAAATTTTTAATACAATTAATAATAATTTCTTTATTTTCTTAGTGTTATTCATTAGCATAGTGGTCCTCATACACATCAACAAAATGGTGTGGTAGAGTACAAACATCATCATTTTCTCAATTTTGCAGGAGTACTTAAGTAACTTACCTTTAAAATTTTAGAGTGAGTGATAAGATAGTATTTGGTTATGTTAATTAGAATGACCTCTTTTATTTTGGCTATATTTTGGTGTTTAAATATCAAAATTAATATTTGTTTTCGTTTAGAAAGTGACAAATGGAATGAGATGTAAAGATTGCTCCTAGAGAAGTTCTTTCTTGCATCATAAGCAGTCAATATTAGAAAGGAGGCATGTAGAATAAGACAATTTACCTGAGAAACATTGTATTAATATTAGGAGAGGTTTAAGGAGTTATGTTCTAGCTGCCTACATAATCAAATTCTCGAGCAACTTGTAGTTAAATAATTTTATGAAAGGCCATTGCCATTGGACACAAATATGGTAGATATAGATAGAGGAGGAGCTATGGTAAATTAAACGCCTAAAGCAACCAGACAATTAATATAAAAAATGGCTAAAAATTCTCAATAATTTGGGCAGAGGTGGATAAAGCTCTTCAGCATATGAATGAGGTAAGTAATACTAATTATAAGGCTAATATTTTGGATTTATTTGCTTTAGTTTGTTAAATAGCTATAGGTCAATTGCAATTAACTAGAGTGTGTGGAATATTCTCATTCTTTGGACATTATATGGATATATGCCCTACATTGAAATAGGATTCCCTTCAAGAAGCTAATGCAATATGGAGATTTCCTAGTCAATCTTGATGAAAATATAACCCTTATTCCAATCATTATAATACAAGATGGAGGGATCATCTAAACTTCAGCTATGGAAGTCAATGAGTGCTACAAAGATATCAATCTTACAATTTCAATAGACAACCTCAAGGACCTACATATATTCAATCTCAATGTTTGAATTTAGGTATGTCTTTTGATGAAATTGTTAAGACACTTGCTACTAATACTTAAAATTTTCAACAAAAAACAAGAGCAAGCCTTCATAACTTAGGAAATTAGATTACTCAATTAGCCACTCGGTTGGTCAATTAGAAGCATAAGCATCAAGAAAATTACCTTCATAAATGGTGGTGAATCATAAAGAAAATGTGAGTGCAATGATCTTAGGAAGTGATAAGGAAATTCGATTTGGATCTTCCTTACCAACAGAGGTAGAAAAGCATGAAGATGGAGTGAAGGAAGATGAACCTCCAACTCAAGAATTAGTAAAGTCAAAAGATGAGTAATCTTCACTGATATCTACTAATGCAAATGTACCTCCTTTTCTTTGCAAGTGAGTTAAATAAAAAAAAGAGGAACATAAAAGAGAAATCTTAGAGACCTGTAGAAAGGAAGAAATCAATATAACACTTTTAGACATCATCAAGCAAATTCTAAAATATGCAAAGTTCTTAAAAGAACTATGTATAAATAAAAGGAAGATTAAGGATAAAGAGAGAATAAGTTTGGGTAAGAATCTATTAGTTGCGACAACTAGGAAATTACTAGAAAAATGCAAAGATCTAGTTATTTTTAGAATTTTGTGTGTCATTGCTGATAAGAACATTGAGCGTACTATAGTGGACTTAGGTGCAACTATTAATGTCATATCATACTCAATTTATTGAGCATTAAATCTAAATTCTTTGAAAGAAACTGATGTGATTATTCAACTAATTGATCATTCTTATGTGCATCCTATTAGTGTTATAGAGGATATTTTAGTCCAATTAATAGTTTCATATTTTCAGTGCAATTTTTCATTTTTAAAATCATTAGAGAAAATGTAGAGCATTCATTTTCAATTTCAGTAGGAAGGTCATTTATAAAGATAACTAAAACAAAATTTAATATGGATGAGGGTACTCTTTCTATTGTGTTTAATGCAGAGATAGCAAAGTTCAATATTTTTTAAGCACTGAAATACCCTAATGATTTTCAATCTACTTATCCTATGGATATTTTGGATTCAATTGTGTAAGATATTTTTAACGAAGAAAATGTTAATGAGGAGTTGAAGTTTAATGGCAAACTGGAAGCGAACAAACAAGTTGATGGAACTTGTGAAGTTATATAATCATTATTAGTGATGCTAATAGATTCAAAAACTTTAAATAATGAGATTACTATAACTATCAAGAAAATGCTGCCTTCTGTTTTACAAGCTTCGAACATAGAATTGATGGCCTTAGCTAATCATTTAAAGTATGTCTATTTGGGTGAAGCAGAGTCACTACATGCGATCATCTCAAAAGGTTAACTATAAGGTTAGAGGAAAGGCTAGTAACACTACTTAAGCAGTATAGAACTACAATTGGTTAGATTTTAGTGGACATAAAAGGCATTAGCCTAACAATTTGCATACACAAGATTCTTTTATAAATAATGCTAAGCCAATAAGGGAACACCAAAAAAGATGCAATATAATAATGAAAGATGTGGAAATGAAAGAGATTTTAAAACTTCTAGATGCAATTATAATTTATCCATTCTCAGATAGTCAATGGATAAGTCTAGTGCATGTTGGGCCAAAGAAAACTAGGATGACAGTGATACAAAACTAAAATGATGAATATAAAATAGGTGGCAAGTGTGCATAAACTTTAGAAAGCATAACTTGGTCATAGAAAGGATTGTTTCCCATTACCATTTGTAGACCACGTGTTAAAAAGACTTCTGGATAAATCATGTTTTTTTCTTTTTATATGTTTTCCAAGTTAATACTGAAGTAAATCACTTGTTAATATAAAAATCACGTATAATATGCAAAATACACAAGAAGGGTGTTGAATTGTGCTAAATCGTCTAAGATATGAATCTTTAAAATCTTCTTGATTTTCTTGACAAATTTAGACAATTACAAGTTTAAACAATACACTTAATTTGATGAGTAAAGCAATAGAGAAAATTAGTATCTATTCTTCTAACAACAAGAAAAAAATAAAAAATAAGAGTTAGAGAATGTGACAGTACTATTTATACTAGTTCACCCTTAATCTTGGGCTACGTCCAGTCCTTAGAGTTTGTCTGAGATTTCACTATCTCCTTCAACGTTATAAGTATTATTTCTACACTTGCAGAGCCTCTTCAGGTCTCTTTTACAAAGCATTCTTTATCTGCTTCCTTAGCCTCTTCAGGCTCTAGCTTTCCTTTCTCTCGAAAAGATATTGTTTGAGCTTTCACACTCATGTTACAGATGTATTTGCTTGCTTTCTTTCTTTCTTTTCTATAAGATTATTTTTCACAGCAGAAGCACATGAGCACAAAATTTGTCTAAATATTTTTTTACATTCAAAATTCTTATTGACGTCTACGACTACAACTAATATTTATAACCTAAATCTCCAATGGTCTTCTTAAGAAATCTTCTTGTAGAGTCTTCTAAAGTCTGTTATTAGTTAAGTCATGTAACCAACTCCAACTAACTAACGTTCTAACACATTCTTCAATTACATTGACTTGCTTAGATTCGTGTACTTTGTCTGATGTCTTAGATAGCTTTTACTTAAATATCATCTTGATTTGATGATTTGTGCCACCTATATTTATCTGTGTATTTAACAAATTCATCAAAACAGTTCACACACTTCTATTATTATTATTATTTGACTTTCATCAAAATCAGTAGAAGAAGTGAAGTCTTCTTGACTTAACAATCTCCCCCTTTTTTATGATAAAAAATAATCATAATATTAGAAGATAAAAATAATATTAAGACGAATAATGCAAGATATAATATACAAAGATATTTACAAAATTTTCTGATTCTCCTTTCTATTGTTCTATTGATCTCCCCCTATTTGTTATTAATCAAAAAGATAGTTTATTTTAGATGCTTTAAATTTTCAAAAAACATTTGTTGAAGATCAGTGAGGATTGTCTTGAGGTCTTGTTTAATAGAAACACGTAGAAGTGCTAATTCCTCATGAACTTAGTATTAATTTTCTCAATGTTTTTAGCTAAGGCTTCCTGAACTTTCATCTACTTGTGACTAGCTTCAGTCCATTCGATGAAATTCTTCAAGAGCTCTGAATTAACAGTAGGATATTATAGCATTTCACTAAGTGGATGAATATACTCAAAGACAGATGGTTTTCTAGGTGAATCGTCTAATTCTATAATTTTAATTGAGGCTATTTTGAAAGGTTGTTTTCATCAGGGATATCAAAATCATCAAGTCTGGGTAATTTGTAAATCCGTTGCCCTAGAAGGTGTAAAATAGTTTTAACTAAAGGAATGAAACCTAAGGGTTTGAAATGAATGATCAAATGCACAAAGTTTTCTAAGTTAAAAATGATACCTTCAATTGTGATACTTTCATACCTTCCCTCTGTTATTGAGCCAATAACCTTGAAGCTTTTGTCTGTAGTAGATGCTCCAAAATTACTTCCTGATTCCCTTGATATATGATGTGATACATAGACGCTTACAGGTTGAGCTGCGTGGCATACATCGTTTATGTTCTTTACTGCTGCTTGAATTTCTTCTTTTGTGAGATCAACTTCTCGTCTTTTAGGAAACTTGTTCTTCTTCCCTTTTTCTTTGCTAGCTACCGGTGCTGGAATTCTAGGTTGTACATTTGGTACAATCTTGATTGTCTTTCTGCTTGTCATTGGATAGATTGTAGAAGGATCTTTCATAATCTTCAATGGATATGGTTCTACTTTTTCATCTCACAGAATACTATATAATCTTCATTCTTCATGACTTAGAAGATGTATCGTTTGATCATTTACTATTATAGGTTTAACTTGAACCTTAACTTTCTGTTTAGAAGTTTCTCTGATAATAATTGAACCTTTGTTACGATCAGGTGTTGATTCTTCTATGACCTTCATCTTCAAATCTTCCTTCTTTATTAGTTGAGGAGGGTTGTAAGTTATCAGCTACTGTTCAGATGATGTCTTTGTCTTCTTTTCAACAGTCTGTGCCTTTTGTGGAACATCAGATGATGAAGCCTTCTTCTTCTAAATAGGCTTTGTCTTCTTTTGTTCTTCTATTGGTTTGAAAGGGAGTTATTGTTGAGGCTTCTTCTTCTCAAACACTAACTTCCTTTTTATCTCTGTCTCTCTAGACAGTTGTTTTGGTTGAGTCTGAGGAATAGAGATGATTGGTTTGGCTGGCTACTGTTGTTGCTCTTGCTACTTTTCACTCTCAGAGTCTACACCAAGAATTAGAACTCTTTGCT
Organism: Erythroxylum coriaceum; assembly: GCA_026874005.2. NCBI lineage: Eukaryota > Viridiplantae > Streptophyta > Magnoliopsida > Malpighiales > Erythroxylaceae > Erythroxylum > Erythroxylum coriaceum. The sequence continues at coordinate 37,893 of JANQAP020034021.1, read as the reverse complement.
TCTTCTGTTATTGTTGTCATAAGGTCATTAATCTTGGTGACCTTCTTGACTTCTTGGGCCTTTCTGATTGGAGTGTCTCAGCCTTCCTCTTTGAAGAGACTTAGTAAGTTGGTTATTGAACCTTGCTTTTCTTCTTCTCTAGAATCGTCTTGGCTTATGTCAGCTTATCAGACGTGTAACATCCTGTTCCCATACTAAGGTTAAAACCCTGAAATACGATATATGTGAGATCAAGGAGAGATTTAAAAAATGCATTTTCATGCTCATGCATAATGTTAGCATACACGTATGTGAATTTGAATTTTTACACATAAAAATGATTGTACATGCCTTCATTAACATTCCGAGTATAATTGATTTATATATGTGAAATGTGATTTTATTGAGAATTGAGGTTTATTTGTATTAAAAATTGATTTGAAGAGTATATTTGTTGATTTAGAATTTTGGGAAAATTTTAGGAAAATTTTCCAAAAATGTGGGGTATTACTAGAATTGATGAATGGAAATAGAAATAAGAATTTTTGATATTGAAGAAAGGTGATAAATGATTGTGAGAATTATTAAGAAAATGATATCGAAAAATTTGGAGACAATTCGAGTAGAAATTGGAGTTGATTGGACTAGTTTAACAAAAGAACCAATTATGAACCAATAGGAAATGGAAATGTGGCAAATGTCACTTGCCAAGCCATACCTTTTATTTAATAATCCACGATGGTCTTAATTATTTGAAAGACCATTTAATTGTTGTCTTTCACTTGCTTTCTCTTCTTCATTTCCTTCTCATTTTCGTGACTCTCTTCTTCATCTCTTCTCTTCATTTTTCTTCATCTCCCACGGCACATATTCACCACCATCCATGTGAGCCTTGCTTTCACCCTTCCTTGCCACTATCTTGCTCTCTTCTCCATTACTCACTAAAGACCCAACCTCCCAACCTCTATGATGATGTACGTGAGTTGTAGGAGAAGTTAGGGCTCTTAGTGTTCTTGAAGAATTTGAAGTTAAATCAAGTAATTGATGCTTTAAATATCATGGGTATAGTTAAATGAATCATATTTGATGATAGTTAGAAGTGAAATGAAAGTGGAAATGAAGTTGAATATGTGTAGGAAGTTGATGAAGTATATATATATGTATATGTTCTGCTTTTAGTGTTCATGATCAATCATAGACTATAATTTGTTTATGAATGATACTAAGTTGAAATAGGGTTAATAATGAAGAGTAATGAAGTAGGAAAAGTGATCATTGCATAAGATGTGTTAGGTGTAAGATGTTGGGTTTGGAGAATCTGGAAAAAAATTGGAAAATAGTCCTGTCTACTGCTTTTTGTAAAAGTTCGTCGCGGTCAACTCCTTTTTTCGCCGTGGCCTTTTTGAAAAAGTTTGCCACGGCCAATTCCTTGTTTCGCCGCAGCCAACTTGTCATTACTACTTTCTATAAGAGTTCACCGCGGCCAACTACTTATTTCGCTACGGCCAACTTGCAGGAGTTCGCCACGGCCAACTTTCCTACACAGCTTAAATATGCTTTGGTATTTTGATGATATCTTGATCTGTAGTTATCCAATTGAGATGATTTTTCATTTGTTGTAAACTTGAGACATAGGGATACAATTTCTCTGAATAAATCGAATTTTTATTCTTTCTCTAAGAATTTCAAAATTTGGCTTGAAATTGAGTTTTGACTAAGGCTGTAACATTACCAGAGACAGACATAATATCTAGTTTATATTGAATAAATTGTATTGACAGATGCCGAATTAGACAAATGTTTCTTCACAAAAGTCGTAGCTTATTCTCTTATATTTCAACTGATATAAAGTTCATAATTTTTGAATATGGGAATTGAGAGATATTAGTTGTACAATTTGACGGCATGATTATATATAAGCCAAAGTTTCAAATATACTTAGTTTGTAGTATTTTGAGCATATCTTTTGAAATACTAAACTAAATTGAATGATCTTGGTGTCATTAGAAACTTAAGACAATGGGAATATTTTTATAGAATAAATTGTTGCCAGATTACTTCATTTTCTTTGTCAAAATGAACAAGAAAAATATAATCGAAGGTTTGGAATTTTGGAGAATTTCTAAGAAAGAATGAGAGTTTGGATATTGTATGATTATATAATGTTAGAATAATATTAGTGAATCAATTTTTGGTATTAATGCACCAAAGACATGTGTATAATGGAAATGTAGAGGTTCATGTGATTGTAGTTTTGGTTCAAAGAAAATGAGTAATGGGTATTAAATATAAGTGAATGAGAGTTGGATACTGTGAGAGATAATAATGTAAAAAATGGAATGACGAGTACTTAAGTTAAAAAATGAGAATGTGGATAAAATGTGAAATTTGATAATATAGCCGGGATTGTCATTGAGCATGCATTGTACACATTCCATACACACATTTGTGCATAAATGAATACTTAAGATTGTGCAATTATTAATATGTATGCAACGTGTGTATTGCATAATATTGATGTGCAGGATAAAATGTCCACATCCAGAAGTTTCCAGATCTTGGAAGCAAATGCTAATCTGGAGCATACTCTGAGTCAACCTGGATGGTCTCATTTCATTGTTTGCTCTATTTCAATTTCTGCATTGAATTATTACTGATGTGAATGTGATTGAGATAATTTTGGACATTAATAGTCCGAGGAGTTTGATAAATGTGAGAACATTGGAAGTGCTCCTTATATGTGAATTTGATGAAATATTTGTTTTCTTAACTTAAATATTGAATGCCGGACCAAGTTCTGAAGAAAAATTTGAATGTGTATATGAATGAAAAATGCATATTCTCAACATAAATATTGAATGCCAGACTAAGGTCCGATGACATGTGAAGGCAAATATGATTGTGAGATTTTGAGCACTTTTAATTGACTGAATATATGTGATGCATTTCATTATATGAATGCATGAAACATAAGGTTGTTGTGACCGTGGTAGCCACCGAAAAAGAGCTTAAAGCTCAGAATGTGAAAACGAGCTTAAAGCTCAGAAATTGATTAAGAGTCAAAGACTCTCTATGTAAAATGAGCCCGATATCCCCAACAAATATGGGGCAATTATCAATAAGTCTGGTATCCACAACAGAAACGGGACAATTATAGGCTCTCAGTCACAACAATAATAAAAGAAAGTGAGTCTCATGAGCACTACATATGCATATGATAGGTATAGTTTAAACAGTTGACTGATTTATGAATGTGATATGTGTTGAATGTGAAATGTGAAATGAATCACCAAATGATATGCGTTGATATATGATTATTAATAAAATGATGTGAATTATATGATTATATGAATTGTATGTGTTATGTGATCGAATGAGCCATCGAGGATGGTCACTCATTGAGTTTGCAAAACTCACCCAAAATTTGCAATATTTTCCAGGCTCATAAGAGTCACTCTGGTTAGATAAATTGGAGTATAGCCACTGCATTCAAGTAAGAGAAAGAGGTCGGGATCAGTTCGTGTTTGTATTAGTATTTTCTTATTTTTGTATCAAATTGAGTCTTCTGCAAGTATTGTAACATGTATATTTGAATATTTATGTTTTGTAATAACTTTCCATAGTGGAAAGGTTTGTAAATGAGATTGATCTTGAGTGTAATAATACTAAATGTGATTTTGATGTTACAAAAGAAAAGAATGGGCCCAATTTGATTATTGATTTCCGCACACGTGTACATTGATTTAAAAAAAATTTGTATTGAGTTCGATTGCTCATTGTTCTAGCATGCCACCCTCGCAGGGTATATACTCGGATATCACTCAAGATGTCGAGTGCGTGTCTTGTGAGAGTGGGATGCTACAAGACGATTGTTCAACCTTTACCTTTGCTAATATTCTTTCAGACGGTCGAGGTTTTGCTTGTTTTCAGACAGAACATTTCCTTTCCTACTTTGTCTTTCTGAAAGCTCCCCCTTAGACTGTGCTTTCAATGTGAAATCTTCATCCACATCAACTTCAATCTTGATCCCCATTTTATGAATATTAGAGGCATTGATAACACTCTTAACATCCAGCTTTACTCTATTTTCTCTATCAAGTAGGATTCCAAATGCTTTGAAAAATCTTTTTAACAGCAAACCATAAGGTAAAGAACCACTCTTCAGATGATAATCCTCCCTAGCCTTTATCATGTACTTCAAAATAAAAAACGGAAGATTAACAGGTTGGTGAGTGAGTAGATGAAACAGACAATGTTCATCATTCATTATCACCACATCCTTTGATTTTGCTCTCGGTAGGATACAATGGAGAAGAAGTGAGTGAAGAACCCTAGCCATCGGAATGAGGTTTGTAGACTTCTTAACTCCTAGATTACTGAATCCATATAGTTATCGATTGATGTTGGCTTCGTCTATATGACTTTGAGCTATCCAATCTGTATTTTTAAACAATTCTACTCCTTCATTTGGACACCCAATATCCTCCACCATAGAATCTTGTATGATTATTACCGTCAAACCATCTACCATCGATACTAAGGTGTTGTCCACCACCTTCACATTCTTCCAGAACTCATATATTTCATTTAGATACACCGGCTTTCAGATGTTGAAGAAGTTCTTCCATCCAGCTGTTTAATCTCAGGTTCGATATTCGTCCGAGCATTCTTCAAGAAACTGAAATCGACGAGTCTTCCATAAACAAAAGATTTCGGCATTTTCTAATCTGTAAAAGATAAGCACTGAATAAAGAAATGTATTTCTCTTTAAGAAGCGAGATTAGTATATAGAAAAATATTAAGAGAAAGATATGAAATGAAATGAGAAGAGTTTGATGTTTAGAACAGAGCATTGGATAGTCTTTGTTGAGAGCACTTTGAACATGTTGATTTCGAAGTTTTTCACTAAAATTCTAGAATGTAAAGTGTTGCAAATTTTAAAATGATTGCTTTTTATATACACTTTTGAAAGTTACCGTTTGTAACGATTTTAACTGATCCACTGGTAATTATGAAATTGAAACTACTAAGTAAAAGTTACCTTTACTATTTAGTTTAAAAACTTGTGACTTTTTAGCTTCTTCAGGATGAATCGTCTGGATCATGGAGTTTTAAACGAATGGTCATTTAACATCACCATATTTATATTTCTTCTAATTTCCTTGAATTTGTCTTTACTTAAGGGTTTGGTGAAGATATCTGCCTATTGTTGATTTGTCTCAATAAATTATAGATTGATGATCCCTCTCTATGCATAGTCTCTTATAAAATGGTGGCTAACTTCAATATGCTTTGCCCTTGAGTGTTGTATTGGATTCTTTGAGAGATTGATAGCACTTGTGTTATCACAGAAGATTGGAATCTGATCTTCTTGGATAGAATAATCCCCTAACTGATACTTTATCTATAATATCTATGAACAGCAGCTTGCAGCTGACATGTATTCAGCTTCTACAGTAGATAGAGTAATTGAACTTTGCCTCTTTTTTGACCAAGAAATTAGATTATGACCAAGAAAGTGACAACCACTCTTTCTATCAATCCTATCTCCAGTATAATCAGCATCACAGTAACCAATTAACCTAAAATCTTTACCTTTCTCATACATTAAGCAAAGATCAATAGAACCTGCCAAGTATCTCAATATTCTTTTAACAACAATATAATGAGATTCTCTAGGATCTATTTAAAATCTTGCACACAAACAAACACTAAACATTATATCAGATCTGCTTGTAGTTAGGTAAAGCAAAGAACCAATAATTCCTCTAAAGAGATTACGAGACCATAACTCTTTCCATCAAGACTTGTTGTTCTGGTTGGACCAAACAAATCTATATGTAACAGCACTAGAGGTCTAGATGAAGTTACAATATTCTTAGATGAAAAAGATGTTTTAACTTGTTTTCCTTTTTGACAACTTTCACAAAAGAAATCTTTGTTAAAACATATGTTTGGTAAACCTCTTACCAAATCATGTCTAACTAATTTGAAAATATGTTTAATGCTAACATGACCTAGATTTTTGTGCCATATCAGTTTTTCATCATCTTTTGATATAAAACATGATATATTTTGATTTTTCAAATTGTCTAAGTTAATTTTATAGAGATTATTTCATCTCTTGACAGAAAAGAATATAGAATCGTCCTTGTTTTTTACTATACAAGAATTTTGATTAAAGGATACTTCAAATCTAGAATCACATAATTGACTTATACTGATTAGATTATGCTTTAATCCATCAACTAGCAGAACATTATCAATAGATGAAAGGGAATCTTTACCAATTTTGCCGATCCCAATTATTTTTCCCTGTTTGTTGTCTCCAAAAGTTACTGATCCTCCTTGCTTATATTGGAGGTCTAGGAATATAGACCTTCTTCCCATCATGTGTTACGAGCAGCCATTGTCCAAATACCATTGGTGGTGGTTGCTTCTTCCAAGTAAAGAGATCTACAACATATATTATATCCTTTTGAGGTACCCATATTTTCTTGGGTCCTTTGGGGTTAGTCTTATAATTTTTCTTTGAATAATAAGAGTATTGTTTCTTTTTCTTTCTATTAGTAACAAAATTCCTATTATGAATAAACTTCTTATTATAAAGAACATTACTATTATGAATAGTATTTCTATTATTAAAGCCTAAACCGCTTTTATCATTTGGATGTCTGTAACTTCCAATCATGTCATTCATCCTTTTTGTACTTTCTATAAATTTTGATAAATTTGCTGAAAGACTATTAATCCTTTGTTTTAGTCGATTAATTTCCTTAGATCTATCTACAGTTACTTTCTTTTTCATATCGTCTACTTATTTTTTGAGGCAGACGTTTTCTTCTTCTAAGAGTTTTGTGTTCTTTAAATTTTCAACAAATTTCTTTTTCAATATCCTATATTGTTTTAAGATAAAATGTGAATCTTCTAACAATTCTAAATAGGCATCCTGAAAATCATCCAAGTTAGAAATTACCTCATCATTGCTTTCCCCTTTAGCTACTAATCATATATTTGCTTGTTTTGATGTTTCTGAGTCAGATTCAGACGAATCCAGATCTTCCCATGTTGCCATCATGCTCTTTTTGTTTTTTTAGCTTTTCTTTTGTTTTCTTTTGAGCAACAGACATTTAGACTTGTTATGTCCTAGTTTGTTACACTCATAGTAGACAATAGAACTTTTCTCATTCTTCGAATCTTCTTTGTTATTCTTTTTAAAAGAGAAGTCTTTATTTCCCCTTTATTTCTTTTTCCACATCCTTATAATCTTTCTTGAAATGAAGGATAGCTCATCTTCATCTTCACTTGAATCTTGATCAGAATCACTAGTATCATCATTCTTAATTTCTTCAATCTTTAATGCTTTTGAAGATGTACTTCTATTTTTCCGCATCTTCTGATTCCTCTGACCAGCCTTTAATTTAATAGATTTATCCCTTCTGGGTTTATCTTCTACATCAAGCTTTACTTCATGGATTTTTCAGTGAACCAAGCAATTCATCTAGCTTCAGCTTGCTCAAATCCTTGGCCTCTTGTATTGCTGTTACTTTGGGTCTCCATCTTTTTGGAAAACTTTTGAGAATCTTTCTGACATGATCTTGACTGTCGTAGATTCTCCCCAGAGCTTTAAGTCCACTAATAATTGTTTGGAATTGTCCAAACATCTGATTAATAGATTCATCGTCTTTCATCTTATACAGCTCATACTAATGAATAAGAATACCAATCTTAGATTCTTTTACCTGGTTTGTGCCTTCATATGTAACGGCTAATGTGTCCCACATTTCCTTTGCAGATTCGCATCTATGAACCTTATCATATTCACTTCTGCTTAGAGCACAACTTAAAAAGAACTTAGCCTTTGAGTTTAATTGAAAGAGAGTTTTTTGATCAACCGACCATTGGTCACGAGAGATGCTTTTCCCTTCGTTTTTTGTTAGGATATATAGACCATTTTTTATGATATCACAAAGATCAATGTGTGTGGATTCTATGAAGAGCCGCATCCTATCCTTCTAATAATGATAATCTTCACCATTGAATGCAGGGGGTTTTGAGACCGAGGCACCTTCTGCTATAAAAACAAGTGATTTAGCCATGGATCTTTATCCTCAATTTTTAAAAGTGTTTCTTAGAAACCTTTCTCTGATACCAACTGAAGCAAATCACTTGTTAATATAGAAATCACCTATAATATGCAAAATACACAAGAAGGGGGGTTGAATTGTGTTAAATCGTCTAAGATATGAATCTTTAAAATCATCTTGATTTTCTTGAGAAATTTAGATGATTACAAGTTTAAACAATGCACTTAATTTGATAAGTAATGCAATAGCATAAATTAGTATCTATTCTTCTAACAACAAGAAAATAATTAAAAAATAAGAGTTAGAGAATATGACATCGCGATTTATACTGGTTCAACCTTAACCTTAGACTATGTCTGGTCCTCAGAGTTTGTCTGAGATTTCACTATCTCCTTCAACGTTACAAGTATTATTTCTACACTTATAAAGCCTCTTCATGTCTCTTTCACAAAGTATTCTTTATCTGCTTCCTTAGCCTCTTTAGGCTCTAGCCTTCCTTTCTCTCAAAAAGATATTGTTTGAGCTTTCACACCCATGTTACTAATGTATTTGCTTTCTTTCTTTCTTTCTTTTCTCTTAGATTATTTTTCACAGCATAAGCACTTGAGCACAAAATTTTGCTAAGTATTTTTGTACATTCAAAATTCTTATTGAAGTCTACGACTACAACTAATATTTATAACCTAAATTTCCAACGGTCTTCTTGAGAAATTTGCTTGTGGAGTCTTCTAAAGTCTGTTGTTAGTTGAGTCCTGTAACCAACTCCAACTAACTGATGTTCTAGCACATTCTTCAATTACATTGACTTACTTAGATTTGTATACTTCGTCTGATGTCTTAGACAACTTTTACTTAAGTATCATTTTGATTTGATGATTTGTAACACTTATATTTATCTGCGTACTTAACAAATTCATCAAAACAATTCACACACTTCTATTATTATTATTATTTGACTTTTGTCAAAATCAATAGAAGAAGTGAAGTCTTCTTGACTTAATAAATACAAAATAGCAATTACTTAAAAAGATTAAGAAAAGACTACTTTTACATTCCCTTTTAGAATGTATGGTTTCATGCGAATGAACTTTGGTCTTTATAATGTTCCAGCTACATTTTAAAGATGCATAATGAGTATATTTTATGAGTATGAGACTTGCATTGAAGTATTCATACATGATTTCATCATTTATAGAGATTCGTTTGATGATTGCTTAAATCAATTATCAAACATTCTCAAAAGGTGCATTGAAATGAATTTGGTGTTGAATTATGGGCAATGTCATTTTTATGGTTAATCAAGGCAACATTTTAATATATGTGATTTCATCTAGGGGTATAGAAGTTGATAAAGAAAAAGTGGATTTAATTGGTAACTTACCTTACCCTACAAATGTTATGAAAGTTTAATCTTTTCTTGGATCTGAACGATTTTATTGAAAGTTTATTAATGATTTTTTCAAGATTGTGATACTATTATCAAAGTTACTACAAAAAGATGCTCCATTTGAATTTGGAAAGGACTATAAGGAAGTTTTTGACAAAATCAAGTCTTTATAGAAATGTATGCCTATTATTCAACTACCAAATTGGTTTCTACCCATCGAGATCATGTGTAATGCCAACAATTATAGGGTGGGAGTTGTTTAAAGCCAAATGAATGGGAAACAAAGTCATGTTATCTGTTATGCTTCAATAACATTAGATACTGCGTAGTGCAATTATTCTAAAATAGAGAATGAGCTTTTAACAATTGTTTTTACTTGAGATAAGTTTAGATCTTATTTCCATAGTTATTGTGTATTTTGACCATGCAACATTTAAATACCTTTTGGTAAAAAAGGAATCTAGCCCAAAGTTGATACAACTTATTTTAATACTTTAAGAGTTTAATTTGATAATAAGAGATCGAGAAGGAGTAGAAAATTCAAAGTTGACCATCTGAGTAGGTTGGTAAGAGATGAAGATATTTTACTTATTTTTAAAACTTTTCTTAATGAGAAATTATTCCAAGTGAAAGGTAGGTTCCATGATATGAATACCTTATTAATTATTTAGTTATTCGAACTTTACCTACTTATATTAGTAAGTGCAGGAAAGAAAAGATAAAGAATGAGGCGAAATATTATGTTTAGGATAAACCAAACTTATGGAAGTTTTGCTTTGATCAAATTATTAAGTGATGTGTGCCAAAGAATGAGCATCATTTTTTCTTAACTTTCTATCATTATTATGTATGTGGAGGTCACTTTGGTCCTAAATGAACTATTAGAAAAGTTTTGGATAGTGGATTGTATTGTGAGACTTTGTTTAGAGATGTTTATGTGTTTTGTAAAAGTTGTGACAGATGCCAAAAGACAGGCACACTATCTCATAAAAATGAGATGCCTTAAATCACAATTCTTATAGTTAAGATATTTAATGTATAATGTATTGATTTTATAGGCCCTTTTCCTTTATATCGTGGTTTTTCTTATATACTTTTTGTTGTTAATTATGTTTCAAAGTGGGAGGTACCAAAAGCCACCATGACTAATGATTCTATAGCTATTGTAAGTTTTTATAAAGTCTAATATTTTCAATACATTTAGAGTTTTATGAGTCATTATTAGTGATCAAGGAAGTCATTTTTGCAATAACGTAATGGTAGCTTTGTTTAAAAAGTATATACATTATACCATCTATAAATGAATGGATAAGTAGAAGCATCGAATAAGGAAATGAAATCTATTTTAGAAAAGATGGTAAATCTGGGATGAAAGGATTGGAGTTTATGTAGATGATGCTCTTTGGGCATATCGTACAACCTATAAAACACTGATAGGAATGTTTCTTTATCGATTAGTTTTTAGTAAAGCTTATCATTTTACCATAGAGATTGAACATAAAGCTTATTGGGCAGTGCAATTTTGTTGTATGGATTCGACAAAAGTTATGGAGGAAAGGAAACTGCAATTGCAAAAGCAAAAGGAACTAAGGCTAGATGCCTACAAAATTCAAAAATCTACAAAGAGAAAATAAAATTGTTCAATGATAATATAATCTTCAGGAGGTGGGACAGAAAGTTTTATTATAAAATTCTCGATTAAAGCTTATGCCAGGTAAGTTACATTCTAGATGTCTTGGCCTTTTTGTTATCACTAATACATTTCCTCATAGGGCAGTGGAAATAAAATATTTAGATATTAGGTATATTTTGAGGTGAACGAACATAGATTAAAACTATTTTATACGGAGAGGGCAGTTTCAAATATGGTGGATATTGATTTAGCACTTTCCAAATACGTAGAAGTTTAAGAAGAAAAAGCCTTGTTGAGCAAAATGATGTTAAACAATTATGCTTTTTGAGAGGCAACCTAAAACATAATACTTTTATTAGTTTTGTTTTAGTTATATATAGTTTTCATTTGTTTGTTTTTTGGAAGTTAGTTTATCGGCTTAAGGGGAATTGGATCTTAAAATTCCAGAGTACTAAAATTTATAAGGCAAGATCACACTTTATGTAATTCAACTATCAGGAGCAAAGATGCAAAATTTTGGATTAGCTTTTTAGAATGAATCCCCTAAAATTTCATAATACTAACATTCATAAAGTAAAACATCAATTTATTTTGTTTCTTTTTTAACAGGAACCATAGCACACCCATAAGCACCAACATAGTCACAATAAGTAGCTCAATCCCCATGCCTAACAGACATAATAATATAACTCTACCACACACAAACAAATGCACCATAATAGGCAACCCAACACATCAGTCGCATCACAATGTTCAGTTACAACATCCCAGCTACAATGCATCACATGCTCCTTAAAGCAAGCAACACAACTCAACAAATGCACCATAAGCGACTAACACACTAACACTAGCATCTATAGCACAAAACACTAAGTAGCTCCTAAGACTAGGCAAATGCACACTACACACACACAAAGCAGTCCCAACACCCATTTACCCAACCACAAAGCACCAATCTCCTTATAACACATCAAGTGACCTAGCTCTCTAGAGTGTTATAGTAAAGTTCCATTTCTTTTCTAGTTTAATTTGAGTTATTTTTGTCACATAATTTTAATTACTTTAACTTCAATTTTAATTTGAATTATTCTTAGGTTGTTTGGTTATTTTTAGAATTAGTTTCCTTGTTTATATTTTTCATAATTATGGGATGTTTAAAAGATACCAATCGAATAGCAATGAAAGAAAATTGTAAGTTGAATCCAAATGTTCAAAATCAATATAACACTAGACCAACCACAGATACCCATAGGAAGCATGCTCAAGTAGCTAAAAGCACATCTATCTTGCCATTAGCTGAGTTGGACCTTTATGGATATCTCACTTTCAACTGTAAAAAAAGAAAACAACAGTATGATGCTTTCAAATCATGACGTATTAATGAAGGTAAGTATGTGTATTATCCTTCCTTAGAAGAATTGAATATTAAAGAAACTTTTTATAATGTGCTTATTAACATAAGTTAGAGATATTTTGTGTTGATTTATTGTCTGATATTTATTGAATTAACTAGGGAGTTTAATACCACCTTCAAATTATCTAATTCCACCTTGAAATTGATAATTTTACTTTATGTAGTCTTAATGGGGCATATTATAGATTATTGGGTGTCAAATTTAAATATAGCATTACTAAATTTAATTTGGCTTTAGGGTTGATTGATGAAAAATATGCTAATTCAACTCAATACAAAGAATCTATAGTGGAATATAGTGATTTTAATTTTTCTAAAGTGTGGAAATCAATGCCTACAGACTAGTTAGTTTATTATCAAGTAAACCTAAAGGTAGTGATCTTAATGAGCTTAAATGGATTTATATGCAATGTTTCTTGGCTTTTAATTAGTTTGGAAGGAAGGCCACAACATGTACTTCCACTAAAGTTGAGTTTATTTATTTAGTGTACGGTATATAGAGTACATGTCAATTTGGGTGCTTGGTTGGTTATGTAATTTCACACTATTATCTCTTCTAATAAGAATTTATGTCTTGGTTCCCTTATTACTCATCTAGCTATAAATCTAAATTTGGTCAATATGACTAACACTGATATGCATATAACCAGTGAGATGAAGCTGTTGGACATGGCTTGTTTAAGCATGATGAGGTTATTAGAGCAACAAAGAAGAAAATTTTGTTTTTTACCACGTGATCTCCTCAAAGAGGTTTATAATCAACAAAACAAGAGGATTGTGATGTTCCACCACCTCTATCTCTTCTAACTACACAAATCCAGCATGTGCATCATTTTTAGTTAGAAAGGTTGGAACGTAAAATTTCTAAACTAGAGAAGAATTTGGATGCTCTACTTCAATTCATAAGTTGATACTGCCATACCTAGACACCATAGTATATCTTATTTCATATGGTCTCATAACTCAAGGGAGTCATCTACTCTGTGCTTTATTTTTTGTTGCTTATTTTTGTGGCATATGAGCATCTTATGAATATACTAGGAATAATGTATGATTTAGGTGTGAGGTGAGCAGGAGTATATATACTATGATGAACTTTGTGATTTGTGCTTAAACTCATGAATACTATGATTTCTATATTAATTATTCCTCATGATACCTCATAATTTTCTAATTTTTGTTTAGAAATAATCCCTAAGTTATGATAAATTTTTGTTAAGAATTAATGCATGAGAGAGATAAGCGTGATTAGTGCTTTTCTTTAGTATCTCATTGGTTTTATTGAATGAAAGTGTATAAGACAATGCATTTTGACACCTATGTTAGCTTTGAGCCTAAAAGCATTCATCAAAGTTATGCCCATACATTTCTTTTTATTGTGTGTTATCAAAGATAGCTTGTTTATGCTAGAACTTACTTTTGAATACATGTTGAGACCACATTTTTTATGAATTTTGTCATAAAGATGATAAGGGTACTTAATATAACCATTTTTTACCTAAATAGCCCTACCCTAATTTTTATCCCTGGAAAACCAATATAACCTTTTACCTTTCTTGTCTTAAATATTAAACTTGTTATAAGTCAATTTTACCCTTGTGTTGTTGATGTCCTTATAATTTTAAGCTTCCAAATTGAAGGAATTGTATCGAACTTATTTACATAGGATTTTGATTATTTTCGTGAAAAATAAATTAGTTGATTCAAGTTGCATTGCTTGATTTTTAATTTTTTTTAGAATGGGGGAGAAGCATTTAAAAAAAAGAAATGTCCTCTTTGATTTGCTTGTTTATAAAAATTGAAAAAAGAAAAGAAAAGAAAAATAAAAAATCGATGAGGTGATTGAAAAAGATGCTATTTGAATTAAGTGAGTTTCAAACTAAATTGAATTAAAACTTGTGTGGATAAGTTCCTATGATGTCCTTCAATTTATTTGACCTAAATAACTTCTTTTTTTCACACCTTACCTAAGCCACGTTACAACCTTTATCAAATCTCGTAATTTATGCATTAAGTTCATCTTTGTTAAGTTATGGAGATATGATTCATGAGCAAGCTTATGAAAATAACTAGATATACTTTGATTTGAGAACTTAATAAATCCTAAACATTTTGATTGTAAAAAAAGAATTCCATAAGAGCGTGTCAAGTCTTGTTTCATTTGATTTTAATTGAAATGATGAGATGTTATGTTTTCATTCTAACATAACATCTCGTCATTTCATTTACCCTAAACATTTCATTTATCCTAAACATTTTATATGATTTAGCTTTTAGGATATTTCTGGATCATATGAAAGAATATGAGAGGTTGTTATAGGGGTGATTAATATATTGAATTCATGTATGTTTGAGGACAAGCATGAGTCCAATGTGGAGGAATTTTATAAGATGTTATTTGGTTATGTTAATTAGAATTATCTCTTCTGTTTTTTTCTATATTTTAGTGTCTAAATAGAAATTTTAATATTTTTTTTCTTTTCAAAAGTGACAAGTGGAGATTGCATCAAATTAGAGCATTATTATTCAAAATCAAAACATTTTAGAAATAGTGGATAAATTACTACAGTGGATAAAGCGAGATCACACCTAATGCTAGATTTACTCCAAGAGTTTGAATTCAATTAGGAAACTTATTTGTATCCCTGTTATATAGGGATTTGGATTTTTTTAGATAAGAATCTTTGCAAGATAAAAGTAAGCTAGGTTTTCAGTAAGAATAGAAGGGAAAAACACATCCAAATCCTTCTCTATTATTCTATTATCATTTCTTTGTAGTTTTCCCTTAATCTTTCATCTTAATTATTTAATTTTGGGATTAGTCTTTTTCACTAAGCTTATTGTTATCATTTAATTGACATGGAATGTTATCATATCTAATCAATTTGTTATTTAAGAAAATGCCTACTTATCACCATTTACGCATTTTCAACTGTTTATGTTTTGGTTGTAACATTAATGTTCAACATAGGTTTGATAATCAAGCATATCCCAATATTTTTATTGGATATCCTAGTTATCAAAATAATGAAATAACATCAAATAAAATTAGAATAGCTTATCTGAGAATATAAGGCCTCATGAAAATCACTGCCCTAAGTTGAAAATTTCCCCTCTATAGTGCAACAGGACAATGGGATCCGACCTTAGGGTTAATGCATCCTCCACCAGCTTCGATACACTCTAAAGGGAAGAGTAGGATCTGTCTCCGAGAATTAATAAAGAAGACAAAAGCATAATAGACAAGATAAGAAGATATGTGCGTAAATATGCCTGTTTGTGGAAGGAGATATATGTCTTCTTTAGAGAATATGAGAAGGTGCATAATAGTGGGAGTGAAGAGAAGGAGCATATGTATAAGCCTTATAAATAGCATAACCAATTTCACACGTTGACAATAGGAATTAAGAGATATTAAAGCAAAAGGGAACATTATAGAGCATAATAAGAGCATAGTAACATAATAATGTTGATAACATTATAAACGTTTTTGGTAACTAAAAACATATGAATTAACCAAGTTTTGGAACAACGACATGAACAATCCCTCAGTTGGTACAAAACTTAAGAAACAAACTATAACAATTTATGACAAAAATAGGTAAACAACTAGGTGAATTAAGTCTTGAACTTGGTGCCTAAGAAATTTCAAAAAGAGAGCCTGCTAGAGAAATAAATAACCTCAAAATGCCCTGATCTCAAGATCGATCTAGAGAAATAGCCCTAAAGTTCTCATAGGAGGGTGGCTAGCCCCTCATAATCACGTAGGTGAGTCCATTAAGTGTGTACTGCTCACATCACCTAAACGTGGGCTATGGAACTCATTAAAGATTAAACCATCCAACCTCATCAAATATAGTAAAATCATGCTAAAGAGCACAATTCAACAATTGAATGTATATCAATATTATTCCAAAAATAATATACAAGTAAGTAGTCACCACATAACTTCATTTGACCTATTGAACTTGATTTTCCAAAATGAATATTCTTCACGAGGTTATTACATAACTAGGCTCAACCCCATCCCTTTAGCATGCTTTCAATCCTACTCAAAGCTTTTGTAAGCAGATCCGCTAAGTTTCCCTCTGACTTGACATAGTCCAGAGAGATTACACCATGTCTAATTAAAGTAAAACAATTTTATGTCTTAATCTGATTTGTCTACTTTTGCCATTATATGCCCTATTCCTGGCAACATGAATGGGAGCCTGCAAATCACAATGAAGGAACATAAAAGGAATTGGTTTTTCCAAAAGTGGGACATATGCTAAGAGATTCCTTAATTGCTCAACTTCCTGTCATACCAACTCCAAAGCCACAAACATAGCCTCTATTATTGATCTTGCAATATATGTTTGCTTGATGATTTCTAAGACAATGCAGCTCCTACCAAGGTAAAAATACAACCACTGGTTGAGTGTATATCATCACTCTCTATAACCCAGTTAGCATCATAATACCCTTTAATACAACAGGATTACCACCAAAAGAAAATTCATAATGCATAGTACTTTTCAAATTTCTCAAAAAATGAATCACTGCATTCCATTGCTCTTGGCTAAGATTATGACTATACCTACTAAGTCTACTCACACAGTATGCAATATCATGACGAGAATAGTTCATCAAAAACATCACACTACCAAGAATTTTAACATACTCAGCTTGGTTTACACTATCACCAAGATTTTTCTTTAAAGCAACACTAGCATCATAAGGAGTCTTGACTCGTTCAACATCACAGTAACCAAACTTCTTCAAAATATTTTCAACATTATAAGTTTGATTTAACCTAAATCCAGATTCAGTCCTATCAACTTTCACTCCCAAAATAAATTCCACAGGTTCAAGATCTTTCATATCAAAGGAATACTTTAGCAAACTCTTGGTAGTATCAATGACAGATAAGCTAATACCAAAACTAAGCATATTATCATCTACATAAAGATTTATGATCACACAACCATTGGCGTTAGATTTCACATAAATGAAAGAATTGTACGAATGTCAATGAGCTGAGTTGGGCCTGAATCGTCCAGTGCAGACCGTTGATAGCCCGGCTCGACTCGACAAAAAGATATTTTGGGCGGGCCAAATGATCAGGGCCGAATTCACAAGCCTAGTCGTTAATAGCTCGTCAGGCCTCAGTCGACCCGAACATTTATATATATATATATTTCAAGAGAATTTGTAAACATTGTAGTTATAATTTTGTGAATTCATAAATTACAAATTATAGCGTAACCATTTATAGTAAAGTGCAGGATGAAATTACCTATAAATTATACAAAAATATTTATATAAAATAAATGATATAAAATACGAACCAATATATATTTATTAAAAATATGTAGCTATGACAATGTTGTTATAATTATTCCCTACAAACAAGTGAATTTAATTTTAATTTTGTTATTTTATTATAACAATTAATTATAATGTAAATGTAAAAAAGTTATTATCTAAGTACAATTTATTTCAAATATTATTTTTACGTGTTTAAAAACTATTATTATTCTTTTTAATATGATTTTTTTAAAATTCATTTATTAAGTTTATAATATATTATTTTCAAACTTTTAATTTTTTATAAATTATGTACAAAACTCTTAATTGATGTTGTTGTTGTACTTAAAATTACAATTATACATGTAACTTTTAGTTATTTTTATTTTTTACTTCTACAAATATTATTGCCTTTTCATATTATATATATTATTAAATAATAATTGTAAAATTTTATATTTTTATTACACATATTAAATGAAATTAATATCATAATTACTCTTAACGCATTTAAACTTTTTTATTTTACTTTTCATATTTACACAATATATACATTATGCATATATGTATTTATATTAATCTTAAAATGAATTAATCACTTTATTAATCCTAATGTATCAATTTCAAAAGAATATAAAAGTAATTGAGTGATAAAAACAAGTACGCATAGTATACTATATTATACTGAAAATTGCTATTATTTGATTAAAACTGGAATACATTTTATAAATACTTTTGCTATGTTTTTATAAAATATTATTTTGATTACTTTTGAAAATACCTCTTTTACTTTTTTTCTAAAATCAATATATTTTAATTAATCTAAATTTATATTCATAATTTTTTCTCCTTTTTAAATTTTAATATTAGAAGGTTCACTCCTAAGTTACTCTAATTAAAAGTTTGTTAAGAGTAATTTCTTACTCAAAATCTTGACATAGGTTTTACTTTAATTCCTTCCAATCTTTAGAGTGTACCATATTTCATAAAATTTATAAAATTTTCACCTTTTTTCTTTTTAATATATATTATGTCACAACTTTAAATTATAACATCAATAATTATGATATATTAAAGTTATTAATCTATCGAACATTAAATTACAAAATATTTATATATTTTTATTTAAACCACTTGATATTTCATTTGAATAAAACTATAAGCCATTAAATGAAAGAGTAACATCACTAACTTCTTAATGTTTTAAGTGATATTTTAGGTATAATGAGCTAAATATTAACACAAATTGTGTTAATATTTAGCTCATTATACCTAAAATATCACTTAAAACTTTGTGTTAATATTTAGCTCATTATACCTAAAATATCACTTGTGTTAAGAGTCAGGTTTAGATTGAAGGCTGCTACATACATTTGCATATCATTAATGAGGAAATACATTTTAAAATTAAAATCTTGATATATACTTATTGGTATGATTAATTAGGAATTTTAATTCAATTGATTAGGAATTTGTAGGAAAATTCATTAAGTTAATAGTTATAGTTAAGAATTTCAATTTAATTAATTACAAATTTTAATTTTACTTAAATAATTTATTAATTATTATAAGAGAGAATTGATAAAACCAAATTCATTAACTATAGAAAATTTTGTTGTACACAAATGATTATCTAAATCATTTTACAAGAAATGATAAAACTGACAAAATTAAGATATTATCATGCCAGATAGACTGGAGAGTGGAGACTAAGAGAGCATCTAATTGTACTTGTTGGTAGGATCATCAACAATTTGAAACAAATCATCTGTATGTACAAATATTATATTTAGTAATATAATATTAAAATAAAAATAATATTTAGTAATGTAATATTAAATTAAAAGAAAATTAAAAATACCTTCATCTTCATATATTTGATCAAAATAACCTTCAATTGGTCGATTAATTTCACTTATCCGCTCCGCATTAATACCTATGGTTGTAGGAAAATGAAAAACATAATATTAAGTAAGAAAATATAAAGATAGATAAAATAGATATATTAAAAAGAAAAGAATTTGCCATCAATATCTTCATTATTTAACTAACTTTGAGCATACATAAGGGCTTCCACATTGTGATAATGAAGTCGATCACGATGAGGAGTAATGACCTGAGCACTAGTACTAAATGTAGACTCTAAAGCAATGGTGGATAATGGAATAGCTAACAAGTCTCGTGCAATGACTTGCAAGATCGGATAATTATATCCAGACATCTTCCACCATGACAATATATCGAACTGCTCACCTTCAGTTTCAGGAACACAATCTTAAAAAAAATATTTATCTAACTCCATCATAATGTAAGAAATCCTAACCCTTTTCTCTTTCAAAAATTTTGAAAGAGAATATGTCAATAATAGGTCAAAAGAAAAGGTAAGATGATGAGTTTGTTGCATTCTAACTTGATAATCATTAAACAATTGATACCATAATTGTTTCATGGTATGTAGATGCTCTTGAGCTTCACCACTGTACAATATATTATAAATATATTCAACCCCATCCATCTTGTATCTCAGTTCTAACACATATAATACTGCAACAATAACTCCAACCTTAGACCAATAAGAATTAAACTTCTCTACCATCCACTCTGCCATAATCCGAATAACTACATTAAAGTTAAACATCCACAAAGATAAAACATGCTTTATGATAATATAGTGCAAAGTTGGATATTTTGTTCTTGAGAACAATTCAGTCCAATTATTGAATAATTTCAACTTCTTACAAAGTTCTCTAGCTAAGTCTCATTGATCTTCTGATGGTATGTAGGTATATTGAGTATCCCTTTCGGGTAGTCTAATAAATAGCTGAACATATGGGATTGCCGAATCCAACATCTTAAAAGTTGAGTTTTATCTGATAGTACAATTCAAAACCAACTTCTTTGAATTCGAAATGTATAAAATTTGTGCACCATCTTCCAAAGTTTCAACTCGTTTAGGAGTTGCAGTTTAATACAAAACACTATTCCAAATACACTCTATTGCTTCTTTTATCGTCTCCAACCCATCCTTTACAATCAAGTTAAGAATATGTGCAAAACAACACATAACTTACCTCCAGCCAATAAGCTCCCAACCTGCATCTTGCTGTTCAACTTCTCAATTTTAGCATCATTCGTGCTACAATTATCGACTATGATGGAGGATACTTTGTTGTCGATGTTCAAATTCATTAAACAATCTTTCAAAACATTTACTATTTTTTCACTTATATGCTGTGTCCACACATAAATGAACCTATCATGAAAAAACATACCAATATGAATCATAAATTCATGAAATAATGAAAAAAGTAAATAACAATATTAAAGAATATAAATTACCTCAAAAGTCTGTTGCATAAATTCCAATCATTATCAATATGATATGTTATCACTGCCATGTAACCCTTCTTTTGGTTATCGATTATCCACATGTTCGTTGTTATGGCAATTCTTCCTTGAACACTCGACAATGATATTAATGTTTCTCTCTTCTTGTCCTCATAAATTTTGAAAATATCATTCCTCGATGTACTCTGACTTGGAACCTTAAAAGTCAGTTGGAGTGAATTAAGAAATATCCTGAATCTTTTGCTTTCAACCATAAACAATAGTTGTTCATCTCCAACAATCATATTAGCCATCAAAATCTTGATTTATTATTATCAAAAGTTGTTACAGTCATTTCATTCTTCCCTTTCATAAGGTTTGGGGTTAAAATTGTTTGACCTCCTAAAACCATCTTCCTTCTAGTACATGATTCCATATGTCTCTTTAAATGAGATGTTCTGTCTTTTAAACCACTCGAATACAACTTTTGACAATAATTACACTATATTTTTTCAATTTCTTCTCTCGATATAGTCTTCTTAAAATGATTCCAAACTTCAGTTTCATGTTGAGTAACTTAAGTTCTAATTGAACTTCTATCCTCACTTAGTGTCGAAATAGAAGTTTCCATTTCTACCTCTTGTACTGGATCAGAACTCTCAACTGAAGGAATTTACTCATCCATCTGACAAAAAACGTATAAATACTTGAGCTTAGAAATAAAAATATATTAGGAAATGACACATTCTTAATCAATTCTTTCAGCATATCAAGCCAAAGATAAAGAAAAGTTCAATTCGATTAAATTACATTATTGTTTATGCCAAATAGAATAATTAATTTCATTTGGATTTCAAAATCAATTGGTTCAAATGCCAACTTAGTTACTATGTAAATGTATGAAAGAAGGCAATAATTTTCCAACACAACAAAGGTAAAATAATGAAACAAAGAAGGTGGCAATTTTCCAACACAACTTTCAATGGATCTCAAAGCTTAAGCAATAGCCAATAATGAACTCACTTTCTCTCAAGTTGGTTCACTCCAAATACACCAATTCTAATAGCTATCAACAACAACTAATAGATCCCTTCAATATGTTCAAACCTATCATGATATTGTTTCGTCTTAAATAGAAAAAGAAGGAAAAACACGGGATTGGATGTAAAGTTGGTCCAAATTAATTACATCTCTCCTATACAAGTCATATTTAGTTTTTTTTGGGTAAATCAGTAAAATTTTATAAATAATAAGAAGTTATGTACAACTAGAGATTGCCCAAGCTACAATCCCTTATCCAGACCAGAAGCCTAACTCACAAGAAAGCATAAGGAGCCCTACAAATGTTTCCCATCATCATGCATTCCTCCAGATCAAGCTATGTCATGACTACACTATGATGGTTATATCAGGAACATCTTACTAGTAACACATTTTCATGCAATAGACTCATTTATCATATCAACCACTCCAGCCTCCCTACTAATGCTTAACCTAAAAATAGTACATCAAACTTTGATTCTTCATCTTTCCAGAGCTATGCGGTATCTTTTTAGTGTTGGATTCCATGGTGATGAGGTAGGAGAAAGATCATCTCTAAACTACCTTCCATTGAAGACCCGATCTGGACTTTCTTCTTTTCCAAGCAACATCCGTGGGTTAAAGGCTATTCGAATATTATTCGAAGGAGATCCTCTTATAGCTTTAGTCACCATGTTTCCATAATCAAAGTTTAGCGAAGATTGAGTCTTTCCCTTTATCTTATATTTCTCCTTTTATAGCAATTGAGATTGCCCTCTCTTTTCTCAAACCTGGACCTGGAGTTAAGCCTACAAACATTTCATTAGAAATATAAAACACATACATATTACCTTCTCTTAGTGTTTAAGCTGAGGTGTTTCATAACTTGAAAGATCACTCTCATGTTGAAGTTCCCTACATCCAAGGCTTCATCTTTAAAGGTTCGTAAGTTTCTTTCAGTCCACAGGTTAAACACAATAACATAAAGGAGAATGAAGAAGGTATTAATGTCATAGTTTTTAAAGGTAGGTGACTGGTTAACCCACATTAAAATCGATTGAAGATTTGTCAGGTGAGGTAGGTGTATTTGGAAGTGGTTTAAATTGTTTAACCAAATTGTTTTAGAGAAAGTACATTCAAAGAATAAATGATCAATAGTCTCCAAGTCCAAAACACACAAGGAGCATCGATTTGCGGTATGGAGGTAAAGAAGTTTGTCTCTTGTCTGCAATTTATTCAAGAAGGCTAACCATAAGATGAAGGAACACCTAGGACTATTCCTTTTATGCCATACAAATTTATACAAAGAACTGTCTGATTTGGAGGTCTCATGAAAGTGTATACAGAAGCATTTGTATACTTCTTCGAAGGGCTAGCTAGCCATTCTAAACTGTCCTCTCTTAAAGAATCAGGATGGTGTTGTAAAGGTTCTAGGTTACTAATAGTCCCAACTGTTGTCTCCTGCCAGTACCATTCATTATTCCTGACTACTTCATACATTCTTGCAGTCATAGGAAGCTCCGACCCATTGATCACCCTAGGAGGAGAGTGAGCCATCAAGATACCTCTCGGATGCCAAGGATCCTGCCATAAGAAAGTAGAGTTTCCATTTCCTATTCTAAATCTGAATTGGTTCCCAATTTGATCCCTAACGTACAAAATCTTCCTCCAACTCCATAAACTACAGTTGTTAGGAGAGGTACTCCAGAAATTTTTTCTTTTCAGAATAATTGTGTGAACCCACCTGACCCGTAAAGCTTCCTTATCAGTAAACAGAAACCAGATTCTTTTCCGTATCAACATGTTATTCCAAGTAGACAAGTGTTTAATACCTAGACCACCCTCTTTTTTTGATCTACAAATCTCATTCCATTTTAACTTAGCATGAGCTTTTACCTCCACCTTCCCCGACCACAGAAAATTCCTAAGTTTTGTCGCCATTTCCTTAATAATGGAAGTTGGGAGAATGAAGTGGCTAGACCAATAAACCTGAAAGGTGGAAAGGACCAAAATAACTAATTGCAATATACTAGCATAAGAGAGATTTTTATGGGTCCATTTGTTGACTCTGGAGTCATTTTTTCCAACAAGGATAAACAATCCCCCTAGATAACTGACCTGTTAGAAGAGGAACTCCTAGGTAACGAATGGGAAGCTAACCTCTTTTAAAACCTGACATTATTTCAATTTGGTGGGCTATTTGGTCTATATTTAGAGAGACAAAGAAATGACTTTTGGACAGGTTCATTACCATGTCAGAAAATTTGGAAAAGGTTCTTAAACAATCAAGTAAGGTATAGGCCAAGGCCAAGTCTCCATGACAAAACATTAAGAGGTCATCAGTAAACAAAAGATGGATGAGTTTAAGAGTTTTACATCTCCAGTGGTATTTAAAGGAATTACTGCCTTCTATACAAGTATTCAGGCTCCTTGAGAATACCTCCATACAACTAATAAAGAGAAAGGGAGATAAAGGGTCCCCTTGTCTTATGCCTAACTTACCTGGAAAGAATTTTGTGGGGGATCCATTGATCAAAATAGCATATGTGGGTGAGGTAAATACACTCTCTAATCCAATCAATGAACTTGAGAGGACAACCTACAGCTACTAGCACATTCAATAGGAAATCCCAATGGATCGAATCATATGCTTTTTATAAATCCACCTTGAAAGCACATCTCTTATGGTTGTTGGCAAGATGGTAATTCTAGAAGATCTCTTGGGCCAACAAGATATTATCCCCTATTCGACGATTCTTAATGAAAGCACTTTGGTTTGGGCTGATGATATGAGGAAGTACTTCTCTAAGCTTATTAGCCATGATTTTTGTAATCACCTTATAAATAAAGTTACAGCAAGCTATTGGCCTATAATCAACTACTGTGGAAGGATTATCTTTTTTAAGAACAAGAGTGATGAAAGTAAAGTTGATCTCTTTGAGTAGTCTCCCATGATGGAAAATCTTTGATAGCCTTAGTAATATCCTACCCTATCATATGCCAAGTATGTTTAAAAAGAACCCCATTAAACCCATCCGACCCAAGGGCCTTATTAGGATTAAAGGAATTGAGAACATCCTTAATCTCTTGTGTTGAGACTTCAATAATGAGTTTGTTTATGAGAGTTTCAGAAATCCCATTAGGGAACAATTTTTCCACAAACTCTTTAGAAGGAAGAAGGTCCTTGCTATTCCCAATAGTGCTTTGAAGGAAACCTAGGAACTGGTTTTGAATCTCTTCTACTTTAATAATTTTAATGTCATTGTCCCCTATTAGAGAGTGAATGTTATTTTTATTCCTATTTTCCAGAATAGAATTGTCAAAAATTTTAGTGTTTCTATCCCCCTCTCTGAGCCACATGATACGGGAATATTGTTTGTAGAAAGATTCCTAATCATCTAGGGTTCTAATCAAGTTATTAATAGCCTCAGTTTCCTTGTCAGCCAGGAGGGGGCTGCTAGGAAAATGTCTCTTTTGATCTTGTATATTATTAAGAGATGTTTGACAATTCTCAACTCTAGCATTCACATCTCCTACCTGACCAAAATTAAGCATTTTGAGTGCTTTTCTCACTAGTTTAAGCTTTAGCCACTACACAAAACATAGGGCTTCCTTGGACTTGAGTATTCCAGGTCTCTTCTACTATCTAGAGAAAGTTTGGATGTGAAACTAGGAAGTTAGCAAACCAAAAAGGGGAGGGTCTCTTCGACATATCAGTTAAGGACCTAATCACTATTGGGGAATGATCTGAAATGTTGGCATTATGGATGACCCCATAAGATCTAGGAAACCTAGAACTCCAGGCAGTATTAACAAGGGCTCTATCTAACTTCCTAGCAATAAGGAGCTCATTACATTGCTTGTTGGTCCAAGTGAAATTAGGACCACTAGAATTAAGATCATATAAAGTACAATCCTCAACACACTGCCTAAAATCACTCATGCCAATAATAGTAGAGGGACTTATAGGCTTAGCCTCATGAAAAAAAAGAACAGCATTAAAGTCCCCCGCTATAATCCAAGGATGATTTCCTACTGAGTATTTAATATTTGACAGGGCAGACCGGAGATTTTTCCTACGATTGTAATTGTTAGACCCATAAACACAAGTTACAAAAAAGATTGAAGAGCTGTTTATAGGAGTAACCTCCAAGTGTATAAGTTGATCACTAGTGATTTTACGAACACATAGCAAACAGTCCGACTTCCAAGCTATTACTAACCTAGCATTAAAACCTTGCTCTAAGTTACTATAAGAAAGCCATCTAGGAAACAAAAAAGAGCACACATCATTTAAAAAGTGGAGTGACTTAATCTAAGATTCAATCGAGCACACAAAAGAAATTGATAATCTCTTAAGCACAACATTCACTGCTAATTTCTTTTTAGAGTTATTAAGGCCCCTAACATTCTGAAAGACTAAATCCATAACACTAAAAGTCAAAACAAAACCATTACTTTTGTTTCCTCCTAGATTTCCTACTTTTTCTAACAGTAAAATCCCTCTCTGCCCCTTCCATAATCCCTAGACTATGATCAGGAACCAATTCAGACTTAGAAGGGGTAAGGTTATTACCTGCTTGGCTTATTTTCAGGGGATTAGCATCCTCAAGGTTACCTGTTAGATCACCTAGCTTCTGTTGATCCTTGCATTGTTCAATTAAACCTCCAGAAGAACTACTTTCCTTGTCACTCTGCATTGCCATTTCATGAGGTTGACCATTCTGTGGGATTCCTTTATCCTCCCTTTATTCTATTGGGGTTCCAGAGGCTATACTCTCCTTGTGAATGTGTTGTTTCTTTTCAGATGCAATTACCTTTCCATTCTTTTACTGCTGATTTAAACTTGTTTATATAGGTTCCTTCCCCTTTTTCGATTCATATTGTAAACCAGTCTCAAAAAGTCTTCTAGTAAGAGCCCATTCTTTTTTCTGTGACTGGTTCTCAGGACTTCATACATATTCAATCTGTATTTCCTTGAAATTTATTTTCCCCTCTTCATTATAAGTAGCTAATTGAAAGGAAGAGGGCCAACTCTTTCCCAATTCCACCTCCACACACATTCTGGCATGCACAATTCTAGACATCTTTATAGTCTGTGTATCCATTAGGAGAGGGTTACCAACTGAGCTAGCTATTCTTCCAAGCCCCTCAGTATTCTAGTATTTCACTGGAATATTATGAAACTTAATCCAAACTGGAGCTACTCAGACCTCTTCCTGTTCCTCTCCATTCAAGCTCCATCTTCGTAGGAATAGGGGTTTTCCTTAGATATCCCAAGGTCCCTTTTCTAATACTGAGTTCATCCCATCCTTCGACTCAAATTTAAACAAGAAATTATTTGCACTAGTAATTAGAGTTTCAATCAATCTGAAAGTTAACCATCATTTGGCCAACGCTCTTTGAACCACTGTATACATAGGGCATTTTCCTAAGAAAAACACAATGAGAGCATGCCGAAAGTGAACTGCCCCTTTCTTCGCTAATTCTAGTGGTGGGATGACTATGATTTGATCATCCTTGATCTCCAAAAGGTAGTATGTCAACACCTTCACCATCGATGGTTCCTCCTCTACATTAACAACCACTGACTTCCAGGATCTAGGTTTTGTGGATTGTGGGATTTGGGACGATTCTGGTTCAGAAGGTGCATTTTTTGGTTAGAGAAGGAGGGTGAATGATAGGGTCTGTGTTTTGGTTTTGAGGGGTACGGTTTTTAGCAGAGGCCAATTGAGAAATGTTAGGTCTAGGAGAAGAAGAAACAAAAATTAAGGCTAGGGGATATGTGGGGGAGAAGAAGAGGAAGAAGATGCCAAGAGGATAGAGGGTTTACACACTGGTGATCTCAGAAGTTATGGAAAACTCTTCGCTAATTGCTCGCATTGCTCATCGCTCAAGTTTTATCAAATTCCATTTTCTTTAAAGTAGAGAGAGAGAGAGTAGCAGCAGCCAATACATATTTAGTTTTAACATCCAAATAATCACATATTGCCAAATTCGAAGAAAATAGGATAAATAATCTTAAACTATCTCTTCTAGAATGAAGCAGAGACTATTTGTACTATTGAGAGTAGCCACCTTAACTCCATTTCTCACTTATGTCCAAACATAAGAACAGTTGCCCTATATTCACCTTTAGTACCTATGTCACTCCCAAAAGTCTAACTACCTCAGCAAATTATATCTCCATCAAATCCTTTAAAATTCTTTATGGAATGTGTCTTACTTTGTCTTTAGTCTTTACCTTATTAAATACATTAGACTATTGGTTGTTTTGAGCATTGGTGACTTCACAGTTCACACGGCAGATGATAATGGATAGATGACACAAAGAAGAACAACAAAGGAAGAATGTGACACGAAGAAGAAGAATGGATGAAGAATAGAGGAGTGAAAAACTAAAGGAGTGCGTGTGTGAGTGAAACTGACTGGCAAATATAGTGACTGGGTGAGGGGGAAGGGACCTGTTGCATTTCGCTTCATATCATTTTGCTTCTAGTTTTTTAAACTTCTACTTAAACGATGTCGTTTTTGCTTTAAACAAAACAGCGTCATTTTTCTTCTATTTTAAGTTGTGTTTAAATAACTTAAATGATGTCATTTAGCTCCTAAGGCAAAACGATGTTGTTTTACCAGCGGAAGTTATTTTAAACATGTAAGAAAACAACGTCATTTTGCTACAAACAAAACAACGTCGTTTTGTTTGGTGACCTCAGGCTTGCCAGCAAAAGTTATTTTAAACATGTAAGAAAGCGATGTCATTTTATTTGTTAACCTTAGGTAGGCCGTGAGCCATGGGCCGAGCTGGTTAGTCCGGGGCCAGGTCTAGCCTTGCCCGACCACCTTGGCCTATGGCCCATAACCCAAAGGTCATGGTTTAGCCGAAAGTGGCTCTGGTCAAAACCGTTGACCACGAGCCTGATCGGGAAATTATCAAACATGGTTTCATCACAAGAGACCATGTTTGAAAATTTTGCTTCCAAATTTCTCATACCATTATTTGGGAGCTTGTTTAAGTCTATACAATGTCTTAACCAACTTACACACCCTTTTATTCCTGACCAGGTACTCTAAACCCTTCGAGCTGGACCATATAAATTTCCTCTTCAAGATCACCATTCAAGAAAGTTGCCTTAGCATCTATTTGGTACATATGAAGCTTAAATACCGAGGCAATAGCAAATAACATTCTTATAGATGCAATTTTAGTAACAAGAGAGTAAGTATCAAAAAAGTCCAATCCTTCCTTTTGTTTAAAGCAATGAATCACAAGTCTTGCCTTGAACCTCTCAATGGTTCCTTCAAGTCTCGATTTCTTTTTAAAAATCCACTTACACTCTAAAGGCTTACAACCTCGAGGTAGATTAATCAAAACCCAAGTTTTATTAGACATGATTAACTCTAATTCACTATATACGGCTTCCTTCAAAAAGGTAGCATCCATATATCTCATTGCTTTCTTATAAGTTTTGGGATCTTCCTCAATAATATAAGTCACCACAAAAATGTCATCTGTCTCCTCAGTTTTTTTAACCACAAAGGAAATAATAAAGTCAAACCTAAAAATTGTGGTTACTTTAGCTCTTTTGCTTCTCCTTAGTTCAACAATTTCCTCTTCTCTATGTCATCAATGGTAGAAGAATTAAGGACAAATTCTCTAAGAGCTTGCACACTCACTCTTATAGGAAATATATCCTTAAAGAATACTACATCTCTTAACTCCATAATTAATCCATAAGTGCTAGTTCCCTTTTCCTTAACCATAAATCTATAAACGACACTATTATAGACATATCCCACAAAAATTGAATCAATGGTCTTAGGCCCAAATTTCTTCCTCTTATATTTAGGTAGAGCAACCATAGCAAGACACCCCATAATTTCAAAAAAAGCAAGTTAGGTGGACAACCTGTCCAAATTTCGTAAGGAGTTTGATCTAATTTTTTATGAGGGACTCTATTTAGATCATAACAAGCTAAAAGAATAGCTCCCCTGTAAAATCAGGTAAACCGAGGAAATCAACATTGCATTCATCATATCCTTAAGTTTTTGGTTTTTTCTCTCGGCTATTCCTTTTTGTTCAGATGTATAAAGGATTGAAAGTTTATGAATAATCCCAACTTTTCTAATCAACAAGGAAATCAGTATTATACTCACCACCTCGAGTGGACCTTAATCTCTTGATTTTCCTTTCCAATTAGTTCTTAACCTTAGCTTTGTATTTCATAAACACTTCCTCTACATCACTTTTATTTTTTAATAAGTAAACCTTAGTAAATCAAGAACAATCATCCACAAAAGTAATATAATATCTAATGCCTCCTTTACTCACACTATTCTTAAAATCACCCAAATCTATGTGCACCCAAAGGTTTCTTAGATTGTTTAGCCTCAACAATAATTTGACATATTTCCATTTCATTAGTGATTTGGTTAGGCAATAAGTTTAAGTTTTTCTTTCTCTTAATTGACCTCACATTCACATGCCTAATTCTAGAGTGTCACAGGTCTAGAGACTCAATAATATAAGCAAAAAAAGTAGATGTATTCATTTAAATGTTACGTAAAAATAAGGCCCCATTACAAAACCCTTTACCAAAAAAATTCCCATTCTTAGTAAGAACTAGCTTATCATAATCAAAAGTAAGTTTAACACCAGCCTTATTAACTAATGCTCCAGAAAGTTTTTATGAACATTAAGAATAAATAAAACATTTTCTAAAGCCACAACTTTTCTTGAAGTGAGTTTGAGAGTGACTTTCCCAACTCCTTGGACAAGAACTTTGCTAGAGTTGCCCATATATAGAAACTCACCATTAACAGCATCTTTTAACTCCTTGAACAAATCTTTGTTAGTGCAAGTGTGGTGTGTGGCTCTTGTGTCAACGATCCACTCGACCAAGTTTCTAACAAGGTTAACTTTGAACACCACAGTAGTAATGATTTTCTCATCATCATCACCAGCTTCGACCCTATTAGCTTAAGGCTTACTAAAGTTCTTCTGGTTACCCTGTTGGTACCCCCTCTGGTTTCCTTTCCCAAACTATCGTCATTTCTGTCCTTGGCCCTTCTTCTCATAGTTGATTCTAGCTTAGCAAAAAGTAGTAGGATAGCCTAGCTTGTTGCACCACCAACAGTCACCATCAATCCTTTTAAGCTTAAACTAACATGTTTGTTATTGTTAAATGACTTGTTTTGTCCACCATTCTTATTAAAGTTACATGCATTTCTATGTTCTATTACATTAGCCTTAATAGTAAGGACAAGGGTAAGTGATTTGGCGTCATCTTGTGTATGGTTGACATTCTTAATCTTTATATGCCCGATCAATTCCTGTAGCTTCATGTCCTTCTTCTTATGCCTTAACTAGTTTTTATACTTATTTTATGAGGCAGGCAGTTTCTCAATAAGGGCATTAACTTAAAACAGCTCACGCGTGTTCATACCCTTAGTAAGGACTTCAACAACTAGGTTTTCATACTCATGTAATTGGTCCACAATGGGCTTATCATCAAGAACATTAAACTTTAACCACCTAGTAACTACATATTTCTTAGTACCGACATCATCAGTTTTATATTTCAATTCTAACACATCCCAAATTTCCTTAGCAGTTTTGTACTTGCATAGATATCAAATAATGGGTTGATCATATAGTTGAGCAACACTCCGTCAACGGTACAGTTATCCTTAGTCATCTTAGGGTCAGTATTGTCATTAATAGTATCTTGAAATAGTACATAATCAATTTTGTATTGTTAAAAGTAAAACAGAATTTTCTCATAATATCATTTAAAATTTCTCCCATTTAGAGGCTTTAATCTAGTTAGGCCCTCTAGGCTATGGTGACAGGGGCAAAACCTATATGGGGAACAAAAAGGGTAGAACCTATGTTGGTCTCATTCACAAACGACATAATGAATCCAAAAATAGCAGAAAGAACAAACAAAATTCCAACTAAGGCAATAGTAAGAACAGAACAATATTCCAACTTAACTCACAACAGCAAAAACGTAACAATTTTCGACAAACAATAGCAAGAATGCATTTTTCTGACTTAGATTGTTATCAAAATAATGAAATAGCACCAAATAAAATTGGAACAACTTATCTAAGAATACAAGGCATCGTGAAAATCATTGCCCTAATTTGAAAATCCCCCCTCTATGGTGCAGCAGGACAACATTGACTCCAAGGTTAACACCCCCTCCACCAACTTCAATGCACTCCAAAGGGCAGAGTAGGATCTATCTCTGATAATTAATAAAGCAGACAAAGGCAGAATAGATAAGATAAGAAGATATGTGCATAAAGATGCCTGTATTTGGAAGGAGATGTGTGTCTTGTTTGGAGAAAATGAGAAGATGCATAATAGTAGGAGTGAAGAGAAGGAGCAGATGCGTGAGCCTTATATATAACAAAAATAATTTCATACGTTGACAATAGGAATTAAGAGATAATAAAGCAAAAGGGAACGTTATATAGCATAATGAGAGCATAATAATGTAATAATGTTGATAACATTATAAATGTTATTGGTAGCTGAAAACGTATGAACTAACTAAGCTTTGGAACACCGATACCAACAATCCTTATGCTCAAAAGGGTTACAAAATTTTTGAGAATCAAACTCCAAATTAGATTTATATTAGTCATGATGTTATTTCCTTGAAGGCACTTTTCCCTGTAAATCTTTGGATACTAAAATTTCTTATAATCATTGACAACATTTTATACCATACAATGTTCCAATTTTTAGAACATAACTTGAATGAGGTAAAATTTTCATTAAGCCATTTTTTAGTTTCTTTTATTTAATATAATTTAATTTAATTGAAAATAAGAATTTTATAAATTAATTTATTTTTATAATCTAGAATTTCATAATTAAAATTTCTGAAATGAATAAAAACAACGAAATTTATATGAAAAAGATAAAAGTTAAGCAAGGTGGAAATAAAAATATATATTTTAAATTTTTGCATTCAGACTCACTATTTTTATAGGTTTTTTTTAATTAACACATATTTTATTGCTTATGGATAAATAACTAGTAGAGATATTAAATTTTTTACATTAAAATGACAATTTTTAATTAAACAAGAAGTCAATTTACAAGAAACATAATCAAACTTCTATGTATGTTGTTTATAATATAAATTATTTTTTATAATATATGAACAATTAAAAAAATTAACTTAATGATAGAGTTAGTTTCTTTGAAACCTTTAATTTTTATGAATTTAATGTGAGGAGGTGACGAAGTAAAACTTTTTAATGTGTATAAGCATGATTTTGTTGTGAATATCAATTAATATAATTAGTTTTTCAATATTTGAATATATTTTATTAAATAACAAATATTTGTACCATTATTTTAGGTGACAATTTTTCTAAAAAAAGAATATGTCACTTTATCAATGTTAACAGAGAACTTAACGTTAAGTAATTTTGTAAAAACTAGAAGTTCAAACATTTTATAGATACATTTTACAAGTTCAATCTAGTAGTGTAAAATTGAGTAAAGTTAATTTTTTTTTAAAAGTTAGTTTGTTTAAAATCTTAATTTTTTTAATTTAAAATTAATATGAAGAGATTATGAAATAAAAAGCTTTAATATGCATGAAGATGATGCTGTTGTGAATATCAATTAATATATAATTATACATTGTAAAAAATAAAAAAAGTGGGCATCATTACAGGCAATTTTTGTCTTTCTATCACAAGTATTAAGTCTTGCAATCTTAATGTCAACCTATTATTTTCTTCCAATCTTGAAGTTCGTCCAACGGTCCGAGGCGTCAGACAAATACATAGGTTACCGTCAAAGTTGAACACGTGATTGGAAATCATCAGCCGTTCACCATCAAGCTGTATTCCACCACCGGCCTGTGTTTGGTGGACGTTGGTGGACGTTGTCTGTGATACGATTGCTTTTGTGTTTGATAGATCTATGGACGGAATCTGTCTATTTTCAACAACTTTGAAATGCAACTTCGGTTTCCAGAATGAGTTTGCCACTTGGCATTGATCTGCCCTAAAGGGCAAGCTACCCGGAGAAAAAACATCACCCAGTTTTTCTTCTAAAATTAGATTATTAAATCACTTTGAAAAAAGTTATAGGTTTTAATATTCAACAAAAAGATAAGAACAGAATTTAATATGATTATCAAATTTTAATTTAAATTCAAATATTTTAATATTTTAAACAAGCCTTTATCTTCAAAACATCTGTCTTGCCACCAACTGAGTCGGACGTTTGTGGATATCTCACTTTTAACTTTAAAGTAAAACAATGATATGATGCTCCCACCAACTGAGTCGGACGTTTGTGGATATCTCACTTTTAACTTTAAAGTAAAACAATGATATGATGCTCTCAAAACCTGACATATTAATAAGGGTAAATATGTGCATTATCCTTCCTTAGAAGAATTGCATATCAAAGAAAAATTTTATGAATTGCTTATTGACATGAGTTGGTATTTATTGAATTAACTAGATAGTTTTATACTACCTTCAAATTTGATAAATTGGATAATTTTACTTTATGTAGTCCGAATATAGTACACAGATCAATGGGTGTCAAATTTAAATAAAACATCATTAAATTTAATTTAGCCTTAGGGTTGATATATAAGGAATATACTAATTCGACTTACAAAGAATCTATAGTGGACTATGGTGCTTTTAATTCTTCTAGAGTGTGGATATCAGTGTCTTCTAACTCGTTGGTTTATCGTCTAAGTAAATCTAAGGGTAGTGATCTTAATGAGCTTGAATGAATTTATATGTAGTGCTTCTGGGCTTGTAATTATTTTGAAAGGAAGGCCACGACATGTACTTACACTAAAGTTGAGTTGCTTTTATTTGGTCTATGTACACAAAGTTTGGGTGCTTAGTTGGCTACGTAGTTTCACAATTATTTTCTAATAAGAGTTTATGTCCTGGTTCCCTTATTACTCATCTAGTTATTAATCTCAGTTTGTTTGACATGACTGACAACAATATACATATAGCATGTGAGAAGGAACCATTGGACATGGCGTCTTTAAGCAGGATGGCATTGCTTGAGCAACAAAGGAGAATATTTTGTTTTGCACCACGTGATCCTCCTCAGAGAGATTTATCATCATCACAATAAGAGGATCGTGATTTTCCACCACCTCTGTCTCTTCTAGCTCCACCAATCCGACATTAACATCATTTTTAGTTAGAGAGGTTGAAACGTAAAATTGTTTAACTAGAGAAGAATTTGGATGCTCTTCTCTAATTAATGAGGGTGATACCTCCATGTCCACCAACACCATAGTACATCTTGTTTCAGATGCTCATAACTAAAGGGAGTCATCTAATATGTGCTTTATTTTATGTTGATTATTTTGTGGCATGTGAGCATCTTATGCATATATTGTGGACAATTTATGATTTAGGTGTGGAGGGAGTGAGAGTATATACCATAATAAACTTTGCGATTTGTGCTTGAACTCATATATACTATGATTCACATATTGATTATTCCTCATGATAGCCTTACAATTTTCTTATTGTTGTTTAAAAATAATCCTTAAGTTAGGATACATTTTTGGTTAAGAATTAATACATGAGAGAGACAAGTATGATTAGTATTTTTCGTTAAAGTACTTCAAGTATCTCATTGGTTTTGTTGAATGAAAGTGTAAAAGACTTGATGCATTTTGACACCTATGTGAGCTTTAAACCTAAGAGCATTCATCAAACTTGTGCTTATACATTTCTTTTTGTTGTGTGTTATCAAATATGGCTTGTTTATGCTAGAACTTGCTTTTGAATATATATGAGACTACATTTTTTATTAATTTGTGCATAAATATGATAAGGGCACTTATGATAACCATTTTTTACTTAAACAAGTCTACCTCACTTTTTATCCCTAGAAAACCAATTTGAGATTTAACCTTTCTTTTCTTAAATACTAACCTAGTTAAAAGCCAAATTTACCCCCTTTTTTGTTGATGTCCTTAATAATTTTACGCTCCTAAATTGAAAGAATCATATCAATCTTATTTGCATAGGATTTTGACTATTTCCATAAAAAGTAAATTAGTTTATTAAAGTTGCATTGTTTAATTTTTCTTTTTTTTTTAAGAATGGGGGAAAAGTATTAAAAAAGAGACATCTCCTCTTTAATGTTCTTGCTTAATAAAATGAAAAAATAAAAGAAAAGAAAAAGAAAAAAATGATGAGGTGATTAAAAAGAATACTATTTGAATCAAATGAGTTTTGGACAAAATTGAATTAAAACTTGTGTGGATAAGTTTGTTAGATTCCTTCAATTTATTTAACCTAAAAAACTTCTTTTTGTCATACCTTACCTAAGCCACATTTCAACCCTTATCAAGTCCCTTTGATTTATTCATTAGGTTCATTTCTTTTAAGTAGTGGAGATATGATTGCTTTTATTTAAGAACTTATTGAACCCTAAATACTTTTAGTGTATAAAGTGAAATATATGAATAGGTTTTAAGTGTTGTCTCATTTG
The DNA here is from genome assembly GCA_026874005.2 of Erythroxylum coriaceum. Taxonomy (NCBI): domain Eukaryota; kingdom Viridiplantae; phylum Streptophyta; class Magnoliopsida; order Malpighiales; family Erythroxylaceae; genus Erythroxylum; species Erythroxylum coriaceum. The sequence continues at coordinate 1,236 of JANQAP020034021.1, read as the reverse complement.
ATTTTAATGGAACTGATGAGATGATATGTTTTCATTATATCAATGTATCTTATGAGTGCTTCTTCTCTCAATTGTAATGTTATCTTCAACATGTAATGCGAATTAGCTTTTGGGATATTTTTGGATAACATGAAAGAAGATGAGAAGTTGTTATATGCTTAACTACAAGCATAAATCCAATATGGAGAAATTTGATAAGATTTTATTTGGTTATGTTAATTGGAATTATCTCTTTTATATTGGCTACATTTTGGTGCTTAAATAAGAAAATTAATATTTGTTTTGCTTAGGAAATGGCAATTGAAGATTGCATCAAATTGGAGCATTATTGGTCAAAATCATAAATTTGGGGGAAAAAAAGTGGACAGATTACCGTTGTGGATAATACGAGATCACGCCTAATACATCACTCCAAAAGATTGAATTCAATTAGAAAACTTATTTCCATCCTTATTATTTAACAATTTGGATTTGGATTTATTTTAGACATGAATCTTTACAAGATAGAAGTAGGCTAGGTTTTGAGTAAGTATAGAAGGGAAAAACACTTCCAACAACTTCTCTATTATTCTATTTTCTTTTCTTTGTAATTTCTCAAAATCTTTCATCTTTTCTTAACTTTTTAGTGTTGGAACAAAATTTACATGTTTAATATTGACAATCTTTGATCTGATAAATTAATTTAATATTGATTATTATATAGTTATCTATGAATAAAGTGATTCATAATTGTTATGAAGGACTGGTATAAGTGGCAAATAGGTTATTTATGAATTTGCATATTTGACTTATGAGAAATAAGAAAACTAAATTGAAAAGTTGTAGCTATCTCATTTATTTAATTTAAGGTTTAGACTTTTTCACTAAGCTTATCACTATTATTTAATTGAAATATAATGCTATTATACCCAATCAATTTATGGTAAGTTATGGTTTAGATGCTAGGTTTGAACCACTTAATTTAGAAAAATGATAGACTTATTATGACTATCCTAATGTATTTCGGACCAAATGTTTGAATTATCAAAATTATTCTTTTTAGAGAAATGATCAATGTTATAATTGGATGATATATTTCCCTTGAATCAGAGTTAGAGAAATGACCAATGTTTTAGAGAAATGACCGATGTTACCAATAGAAGATGTAACATCCCCTCAATAATTGAAAAGGGCATTTTGGTCAATTTGGAATGGGTTAGGGTTTTTAAAGTGTTTCTGATATATTCATGCATTTAT
>JANQAP020034004.1:0-10176 GCA_026874005.2 Erythroxylum coriaceum | reverse complement strand
GTATTATTATTTAAATGTATGTGATGCCATGTGGAGTTTGTAGTGATTGCACGTAGCGCTCCCTAATCTTAGGATATATGTCGGAATGACCTACGGGCGTTCCGGTGCGTACCCTAGGGTAATGGGGTGTTACAGCAACAGGGGACCCTAATGGACTTCATGAGGTTGTGCTTCAATGCGGCGAATCAAGGAGTGGCTAAGCCACCTATTTAAGTAGCCTTGTTCGAGATTATACCAGCACTTCTCAATATGCTTCAATAGAATGTACAATTTTATGGATTGGCAAATGAGGACCCGAATGCACACATAGTGAATTTTCTCGAAATCTATGATACCTTTTGGTATCATCAAATGTTGAAAGATGTGGTATGAATCAAACTGTTTCCATTTACCCTTAGAGACAGAGCGAAGGCTTGGTACCATTCACTTATCCCAACGAACCTTATGACGTGGGACTAACTGATTTGTGCCTTCTTAGATAAATATTTCCCCTTGACCAAGACCACGAAGATTATTAAGGAAATTACCAATTTCTAGCAAGGTGACGGGGAATCAATCTACAAAGCGTGGAAGAGATATAAGGACTTGTAACGGAAGTGCCCATACCATAACCTACCCAAGCAGCAACTATTGTAGACTTTCTACAATGGAGTGAACCCACCGACAAGAGGCAGAATCGACGCAGCTTCAGGAGGATCCTTAATGAGGAAGACAGTCGATAAAGCAGAGGAGTTGATTGAGGAGATGGCAAGCAACAGTTGTTTATGGACGAACGAGCGGGTGAGGCAACCTCCTACCTTCAGAGAGTAGAAAGGAATCATCGCGGCTAATCAATTGACTAAAATACAAGTGAAGATTGACAACTTGACGTGACAACTCAACAGCTTGAAGGCATCGTCCTCAGCTCCGGTAAAGGCATACATTTAAAGTGTGAGCTCTGTGGCTAGATAGACCATAACACCGTAGACTGTTATTTTATAAAGGAAGGAGATCTGAAGCAAGTAAACTATATGGGAGCACAATATGGACAAGGAGGGGGAAACAATCCTTACTCCAACACCTACAACCCTAGGTGGAAGAACCACCCTAACTTCTCCTGGACAAATAACATTACACGATAGTTCAGGCCTCAAGGACAATCGGGCTTTCAATAAGATAAAGCAAGCTCGATGGAATCAAAGTTGTATAAAATCTTAGATAAGCTTGGAACTCTAGACAATGCACAAAAGAAGCTGGAAGATAAATTTGAGCAAGTCTCTAAAAACCATGCTTCCTTAATCCATAATCTAGAAGCCCAAGTGAATCAATTGTCAAATACCTTTTCTAAGCAAAATTTGGGAAATATTCCTAGCACTTTAGGAACAAAATCAAGGGAACAACTAAAGAATATTACACTTTGAAGAGGGAAGGAACTTGAACTACCCATAAGGATAGTAGAGGAGCCCGTCCGGCCAGTTAAGAAAAATCAAGAAAAGGAAAAGGAAGTGAATATGAGTGAATATCCTCCTTTTGTCGCTCCTCCACCGTATCAACCTAAAATCCTTTTTCCTCAACGACTATAAAAGAAGAAGTTAGATGCATAATTTGCAAAGTTTGTTGAGAAATTAAGGACGCTATAGATGATTCTCTCCTTTGTTGAGGCGTTGGAACACGTACCTAAATATGAAAAATTTTAAAGGACATATTATAAAATATGGTACTTGGGAAGATAATCAGACGGTAACCCTAATTGGCACTTGTAGTTTAATAGTCACCAGTCAAATTCCTTCTAAATTAAAACATCCAGGAAATTTCACAATACCTTGTGTGGTTAGCGAATTTGAATTTACAAATTGTTTGTGTGATTTGGGAGCTAGCATTAATCTTATGCCTTTGTCGATATTAAGGAAGTTGGGACTAGGAGAGGTCAAACCAACATTAATTTTAATTTAGTTGGCTGATCAATTCATTAAAAGGCCATTTGGAATAGTGGAAGATGTTTTGATGCAAGTGGATAAGTTCATTATTCTGTTGATTTTGTGGTTCTAGATTTTGAAGAAGATAAGAACTGCCCACTGATCTTAGGTTGACCATTTATGAATACAGGGAAAGCCATAATTGACGTTCACAAAGGGAAATTAATACTTCGAATAAGTGAAGATCAGATTGAATTCAATATGAATAAGGCCTTAAAGAATCCAATAACGAGTAATGCATGCATGAAAGTTGAAATTATGGATAAAAAATTGCAAGAACAAGTTGAGAGTTACATAGCAGAAGTGCAGTCAGTGGAAGTAGAGGTAGACAATGAATATCAGAACCTTGAATCTAAAGGAGATGATGAGATGGAAGAAGCAGATGTTTAAGTGCATCAAGATAAATTGGAATAAACTAAAGCACCCATACTAGCATCTTTAGAAAAAACCACCGACATTAGAGCTCAAACCTTTACCTGCACACCTCAAATATACCTTTCTTGATAAAGATCAAACATTATTGATAATAATTTCCAACCAATTGAATGAGAAACAAGAAACTAAGGTGGTAGAAGTCGTTAGGAAGCAAATGAAAACGATCGGATGGTAGATTGCTAACAATTAAGGAATAAGCCCAAATATCTACATGCACCGAATAAACTTTGAAAAAGGATGTAAAATGGTGAGGGAGCATCAACGAAGTTTGAATCGTAACATAAAGGAGGTGGTTAAGAAGGAGATCATAAAACTCCTAGATGTAGGGATAATTTATCCCATCTCTGATAATGAATGGGTCAACCCAGTATGATATGTACCTAAGAAGGGTAGAATGACAGTAATAGAAAGTGATAGTGGAGAAGTAATTTCAACAAGAACAGTCATAGGATGGAGACTATGCATAGATTATTGCAAACTCAACGTGGAGACTAAGAAAGATCACTTCCCTCTTCCATTCATAAACCAGATGATAGAAAGGGTAGCTGGTCATTCTTTTTATTGCTTCTTAGATGGATATTCAGGATATAATCAGCTTTTCATTTACCCCAATGATCAAGAAAAGACTACATTCACTTGCCCCTATGATATCTTCTCATACAGACAGATGCCCTTCGGACTTTGCAATGCCCCAACCAATGTATCTTTGCTGACATGATAGAAGACATAATGGAGGTATTCATGGATGATTTTTCAGTCTTTGGAGATTCTTTCGACATGTGTCTAACTAATTCGGATAGAGTTCTTCAAAGATGTGAAGAGTCACATGTGGTGCTGAATTAAGAAAAATGTCATTTTATGGTGCAAGAAGGGATAGTGCTAGGGCATAAGATCTCACATCAAGGATTCAAAGTTAACAAAGCAAAAACAGAAGTGATAGAGAAACTTCCACCATCAAGCAATGTAAAAGGTGTGCGAGGATTTTTAGCTCATGCAGGATTTTACGGTCGTTTCATCAAAGACATTTTGCAAATTGCAAAACCTTTGACAAACCTTTTAGTTAAGGATGTGCCTTTCTTATTTGATCACAAGTGTATGTCTGCATTCAACTCATTAAAGGAGGCATTAATATTAGCACCAATTTTATCACCATCAAACTGAACACTCCTATTCAAAGTTATGTGTGATGCAAGTGACCAAGCCATAGGTTATGTTTTGGGGAAAGATAAGAAGTTGCATGCGATTTACTATGCTAGTAAAACTCTTGCAGGAACCCAGCTAAATTACATCACTACAGAAAAGGAACTACTTGTAGTAGTGTACGTGTGTGATAAGTTTCGACAATATCTTTTGGGTTTAAAGGTAATTGTATTCACTGATCACGTGGCACTAAAATACTCTTTCAATAAGAAAGATGCAAAACCTAGGCTCATTCGATGGGTGTTACTTTTACAAGAATTTGATATAGAGGTGAGAGATAAAAAGGGAGCAAAAAATGTGGTTGTAGACCACTTATCCAGACTCGAGGGAGGGGGATGTAAGCTAAGTGATGACATTAACAAAAATTTCCTCGACAAAACTCTGATGCTACTTGAGAGGTTGACTACACCATGATTTGTGGATATCGCAAATTATGTAGCCAGTGGTAAACTTCTTTTAGACCTCTCTTACAAATAAAAAAAAAGTTCTTACATGATTGTAACCGATATATATGAGATGAGCCAACCCTATATAGAGCTTGTTCAAATGGGTTAATGCGATGTTGTGTTCCAGATGAGAAAATGTTAGACATCTTAAAACAATGTCATAAAGATTAGTATGCTGGGCATTATGGAGCCAACAAAACAACGGCTCAGATACTTGAGGGTGGATTTTATTGGCCATAGTTGTTTAAGGATGTTCAAACCTACATGGCACAATGTGATCGATGCTAGAGAATAAGTAACATCTCCAAGAGGGATGAAATGCCTTTATTCAACATTCAAGAAGTGGAAGTGTTCGATATATGGGGCATCGATTTTATGGGTCCGTTCCAATCTTCGATGGGGAACATGTATATTATAGTGGGGGTTGATTATGTTTCACGTTGGGCCGAAGCAGTAGCTTCTCCAACAAATGATGGAAAGGTAGTGCAGAAGTTCATTAAACGGTTATTTAATCAGTTTGGAGTGCCACGTACAATAATAAGTGATGGAGGGACACATTTTTGCAATAGATCTCTTGATGCCCTCTTAAAAAGATATGAAGTGCACCACTGAGTTGCCATACCTTATGATTCGCAGACTAGTGGCTAAGTGGAAGTTGTTAACTAGGAGCTGAAATGAATTTTGGAAAAGATAGTGAACAACTTTAGAAACATAATGGATTGGATAACAAAGTTAGATGATGCCTTATGGGCCTATAGGATGACTTTTAAAACACCCATCGAAACAACTCCTTATAGGCTCGTGAATGGGAAAATTTGTCATTTGTTGGTTGAATTATAACATCGAGCATACTGGGTGATTAAAGCATTAAATTTTGATTAGAAACAAGTCGATGAAAAGAGACTTCTACAACTGTATGAAATTGAAGAGTTTCATTTTAATGCATATGAAAATTCCAAACTCTACAAGGAAAAGGCCAAGAAATGGCACGATGCTCATCTCAAACAAAAGGAATTCAAAGTAGGAGACACTATTTTGCTATATAATTCACGGTTGAGGTTATTTCTAGGGAAGTTAAAGTCTAGATGGAGTGGACCATTTATGGTTATTCAATTCAAGTTTTTGATCATAGAGCCCTCAAAGTGGAAAACACTAACAAGGAGACTTTTAAGGTCAATGGGCATCGTTGCAAACTTTATTTTGGAGGAGCAATTCCCAAAGATACAAAAGTGATTTCCTTGTCTCCGAAATAATTAAGATGTTTTCATGGATGCAAGGTCAAGCTAAGGACCATAAACTAGCACATTTAGAAGTTTGAAAATGTTAGGTGTAGTTAGATTTGTTTTCAATAAAATGTTAGTAATTTGTGTTAACTCTCAAGGCATTCATCTCCACCTCCATCTCCATGAGAATTATGTCTAACCCATTTTTCTTTTTAAAATTAGTCTTCATTTTTATCTTCACTTTTACTTTTATTTTTATTTTTATTTAGTTTTTGTTTACCTTAATTTTATTTTTCTTCTTGTCTTTTATGTGTAGTTCAAATATGGGGAGGGTTATATGTTTTACTTTTTATATGATTTTGCATATGGTATGATAGTTATTAGGTTGCATTGTGTGAATTGATTGAATGTGTCAATGGCTTAGATAGAATGAAATTTATTTAATTTTGAACATAATCTATTAGGTTGTAAATAATAATTAGCTCGCAAAATTAGTGAATTAGCATCTTTGGATAAATATACAGCTTAATTAGGATTTAGTGTAAGCTTAGCACCCTCTAGATTGTCACATCCATTCATAATATGAGGCTTTTCAACTAAAGTACCTTTACTAGTATTTTTCATAGAAACGAGTAGCTAAAACAACAGGGTAGGCAATAAAAAAATTGTGTTTGTTAAATAAATAACTATTTCGCTAATCATCGGGTTATGAATAGAGTTAGTAGTCAGTTGAAAATGTGATATAGCTGAGTAATCGGAGCAACACACATCACAAATGTGTGCCTTTGCATCAAAAAGCTATAATGACTCTTCAACCAAGCTGTTTAATAAAAATGACTTAGTTAAATAACCAGATCAACATTCATCACCAATGTTTGCCTCCGAGTAAAAGACTAAGTCCTTACTTAAATAAATTAAAAAAATGTGTGTTCTTAATGAAAACCTACCGGACTTGTAATAAGTTTGATCTTTCATGAAAATATACTTAGGAAGAGTTACAAATATGAAGGACCAAAGAATCATTCATGTGTGTTGTGCAATTGAAAAGGGTAAATAAATTAACACTTGGATCTTGATTAATTTGTATATTTAGTTCAAAACCCCTAGACTCAGATTTTCCACGTTAATGATTTAATATAACTTTTATGACTGTGTTTAAGATTAAATTTATTTCATGAAGTTGAAGCTATTGCCTCATTATTGTATTGTGTGTTGTGTGTATTTGTTGTTTTGTTAGCTTAAGGACAAGCAAATGTTTAAGTATAGGGATGTTGATAGTTATGATTTGCATCATGTTTAAGGATTTAATTTATTATATATTTAGTGTTAATTTGAGTGTTTAGTGTATATTTAGGTTAGAATTGTGTTAGTTTATGTGTTTAAGTGTCAAGAAAAGAGAATTTTTGCCCTACCTTTTTCTACTCTACTGTCTGTTTCTTTAGTTCCTGAGAAAAAAAGGGAAAGGAAAAGGGATTTCTTTTAAAGTCTCTAATTGGGAGAAATTTTTACATAACAATAGCTTTTTTTCTTGTTTTATTGTAAAGGTCGAGACTTTATCTTGTTAAATGTTCTATTGAGTTTTGGGTTTGTTTCTTCTATTCAATTAATTAAAAGTGATATCTCCCTTGCCGAAACCTTTGCTAGTAGTGCTTTTGCCGCTCGTTTCGCGAAGGTATTGATTGAAAGTTAAAGCCTTTTTATCATTAAAGGGTATTTAGGAATTTGATTAAGTTAATAGCCACCCCTTTCCCTTCACTACACCACATTTCTTACTTAAACTACTACATTCGATTCCAAGATTAAGGCAGCAGAAGATTGTTTTTGATCTGGATTTGAGGTTTTGTTTTAATGTTACATGCTTTTGCTTTTTTATTATTTAATAGCCAACTCTTCTGGATCTTCAGATCTATGTATTATCTATTTGTTTTTACATATTTTTTGCTATTAGTCTCTCTCAAGATCTCGATAATGAAAGTTCTGTTCCTTAATGGTTAGTTCTAGTTCAGTCGCCATTTCCACAGTATTTTGGTTCTTGTACTTACTCTCTCTGAGGTACCTACCTACCTCCCTCTCTCTCTTTATCTCTATCTCTATCGTTTTTTGTTTCTGATTAGGTGGAACTGAGCAAACCCAGTCACGAATACTGGTGGTCGGCTTATTACTAGGTCTCACAATAGGAATGAGTTTGTGCTCATTAATGCTGATGAGAATGCAAGAGTAAGATGCACTTAAACCCTGTTTTTATATTTTCAGTATATTCTGGGGACCTTTTTGCTTATTTTGCAGATTTGAGATCTGGGTTTTCTCTAGAAATGGTACTACTTGGTTATTAGTGCTTTGTTTTTAATGTAGTTTGGTGTTGTTTTAGGGTTCTTTTCTTTTGATTTTAGTGATAAGTCTGGGGATTTTTGTGATTTGCCTTGTTGGTTTATTTTGCCTATGTGCATTTTTTAGAGAGAACAGAAATTAGGTTTTGAGGACTTTTTTTCCCCTAATATTGTTAGGTTGTTTTTTACACTTTTCTTCTCAAAATCTTGTCTTCTTTGGAGAATTATTTTCCTGGAACTATATTACGCTAGAAGCAATTCAATGTAAAAGTTTCTTACTTTTTGTTATACAACTCCTCTTTTGATTATATTAGCAATTGAGTACTCATTAGCTTATATCCAAGGTATTGCATTTTTAAATTTGAAACACCCTTATGTTTCCTCTATTTGGCTTTTCGTGTTGTTTTCATGTTGCACTTTTTTTTTGGGGCAGGTGGTGAAGTGGAGTTTTTCAAGTTCTAGGAGTGTGATCGTCTCTAATTCTAGTCCTACTCCCAATATCAGGTTTTATGTTTATAAAGGAGTAACGGTATATCGATCCCCTTTTAATTGTTTTATCTTTGTTGCTACATACATTATGACTACTACTTTTAACTCTTGAATGCACCTTTATTGTGACTGTTTGCAAGTTTTGTTTTGTATTTTAATTTCTTGACAAGTCCATCTTATTGACAAGTTGGACATCTTTTTGATAAACTATTATTATGCTGCTACATTTTTATTTTATTTATTTATTTATTTATTTTTCTGAAGTTATTATTTTATTTTAATTATTTATTATTACTATATTCTATTTTTTAAAAGTATTTAGTTATTTTATGACTTCTTTTATGTTTAACTGAATTAAATAAATAAATAAATTATTTATTTACCCTTTTTAACCTGTATCAATTATTTGTAGTTTTTTGTTGTATTATTACTATACTACGTTTTTTTTTCTTTTTTCATTCTCACATTTGCATGTGGATCTATTGGAAACAACCTCTCTACTTTGTAGGGGTAAGGCTGCGTACTATTAGACCTTCCCAGACCCCGCTTTAATGTGAGATTTCAGACTGGGTGATGATGATGATGGGTTAGTATAAGTCTTTGAGCTTAAATGTTATGTTTTTGAGGTACCTTGATGTGTTTGTTAGTGTTTCAGGGCCAACGACAAAGAACAGAGTAGTTTTAGAGACTTTCAGGCCGAAACCACGACCCAATATGAGCCACCATGCCCCAGGCCATGATCGTGACACTTTGGCCACGATCGTGACAGAGATGTCTGATCCAAACCACGATCATGGCATTTGGGTCATGCTCATGATAGAAAGGCATAGACACTGGTCACGATCGTGGCAGGCAGGGCCATGATCGTGGCTTGCATCGGGCAGATGCAAAAATAGGTGAAAACATCAAGTTTCAAGGAACGTTTCGACCTCAGACAAACCCTAGGGCTACCAAGGTAAGGAACATAAAGATTAGAAGAGAGGAGCTTTTTGCATCAGTCAAATTCCGAAAACCCAAGAGAGCTTATCGAGAGATTTAAGGAAGCAATCGAAGGAAGAGAGACACAGAGAAGAAGCCTACACGAAATACTTCCCTGAATAGGAGATTTCCCGTTGTTGTTGCCTTGACCAATCCGTTCCACTCATATTTTCCAATTTTATTTCAATTTTATTGATGTATAGAATTGGAATAGTCGTTAAGAATAGGTTTTATTGAATGTTGATTTATATCTATACTCACCTTCAGGATTTTTATCTTTGAGATTAATGAAATTTAATTTATTACATTTTTATTGAGTTATTGTGATTCAATTTCTGTTCTTAATAATTCGATAATAAACTGAGAGGGTGAACCGAGTAAATATCATTAAATTGCACTAACGAGAGTTAGGTAGTTTAATAGATTGAGAATTGAATCAAACCCGTAAAATTGTGTAACGAGAGATCGTGTATAGGTTTTCGGTAGGTTATTGGACAATTTCAAATCTAATTTAGGTTTTGGATAAATTGTGAATCGAGAGGTTGCAATTTCATAATCTAAATTAGGGTTAAAGATTATAACCTGAGAGAGAGTAATCTACCCTAAGACTGTCTAGACCTAATACTTCAGTAGTTTCATAATCAATTAGGTTTTCATTAAAGTCAGATTAAAACCCCCTTTCTCTCAATTGGTAGTTCCTAGGTTGATCTTAATTGGGTTGTGCAATTGCTATCTTGTTTATAATTTCTGAATTTAATTCTTGAGATTGATTGCTTGATTGAATAACTTTCTGCCTAATTGTTTATTTTAATTATTTGTGAATTTGAGTTAAGCCTTTGATTTTATGATTAAATTACTCCTCTTCATAGGATCGATACCTTAGGTACTACACGAACGACCCTTACGCTTGCGGTATTATCGAGGTTAAAAATATTAAAACTTATCATATAGAAACCTGCGATCGATTGCCAACACGAAAGGTTCAAATTGTCTAAATCTTCTTCGTTTGTTAATTTCAACTAGATTGGATCGTCTATGTACTTTTATACCAACATTTGGAGTTGGATCAAACTAGTCACACTTAAATATCACACTTCGCTTTATTGGCAATGCAGGGTACTCA
>JANQAP020033984.1:0-10177 GCA_026874005.2 Erythroxylum coriaceum | reverse complement strand
GACCATGCCAACAGCCTATTTTCCCTACCGAAGTTGCCCCACGGATAGTTTTTCCCACCAAAAGCACCTGGCCAGTTTTCCAACTGGCGGCTTCTCCAACTAGCTGTTTTGCCCACCAAAGCAGTGCCAAAGGGCTGTATTTCCCATCAAAGGTGCCCAACTGGCTATTTTGCCCACCGAAGGTGCCTAGTGACTGTGCCAACGGGTTGTTTTGCCCATCAAAGGTGTGCGAACTGGTTGTTTTGCCTCCCAAAGGTTTGCCAACAAGCTATTTTCCCACCAAATGTCTGCCACAAACTATTTTCCCACTGAAGGTGCCTAATAATCGTGTCAAAGAGCTGTTTTATCCACCAAAGGCCACCCACCGAAGCTAGCTAATGACTTTGCCAACGGGTCATTTTACCTACCAAAGGTGTGTCAATGGATTGTTTTGCCTACCAAGTTGTGCCAATGGTCTATTTTTCCACCGAATGTGTCCAATGGACTGTTTTTGTCACCTAATGTGCTTAGTGACCATGCCAACGGGCTATTTTGGCCTCCGAATGGGCACCAATAGGCTATTTTTCCCACCGAAAGCACCTAGCAACTTTACCAACGGGCTGTGTTTCCCACCAAAGTTGTGCCAATGGGCTGTTTTTCTTCTCGAAGGTGTGCCAACGCACTGTTTTTCCACTGAAGGTGCCCAACAAACTATTTTTGACACCTAAGGTCCCTAGTGACCACACCAACGAGCTATTTTTCCCACCAAAGGTGCCTAACGAGCTTGTCAACGGGCTGTTTTGCCCACCGAAGGTGTGCCAACAGGTTGTTTTGCCTACCGAAGGTGTGCCAATAGACTATTTTACCTATGAAAGTGTGCCAGCGGGTTGTTTTTTACACCTAAAGTGCCTAACGACCATGTCAATGGGCTATTTTGGCCCTCGATTGTGTGCCAACGAGCTATTTTTCCCACCTAAACGGACTATTTTTCCTACCGAAGACAGCTAGTGACTTTGTCAATGGATTGTGTTGCCCACCTAAGGTGTGCTAATAGGTTGTGTTTCCCACCAAAGGTGTGCCAACTGGCTGTTTTTCCCACCGAAGTTGTGCCAACGTGCTATTTTTCTCACCAAAGGTGCCCAACACATTATTTTTCTAACCTATGGTGCCTAACAACCATACCAACAGACTATTTTGCCAACTGAAGGTGCCTATCGACTATGCCAACTTACTACTTTTCCCACCAAAGGTTTGCCAATGGGTTGGTTTTCCCACCGAAGGTGCCTAATGATTGTGCCAATGTGCAAACGTGCAGCTTTTCCCATCAAAGGGGTTTAAATGGGTTGTTTTTCCCACTCAAGGAGCCTAGCGGCAATGCCAACGTGCCGGCGTGCTATTTTTCCCATCGAAGGTGTGCCAACGGGCTATTTTTCCCAACGAAGTAGTGTCAATGTGTTGTTTTTTTGACCAAAGGTGAGCCAATGGATAGTTTTTCCAGCCAAAGTTGCCTAGTGATTGGGCCAATAGGCTGTTCTACCCACTGAAAGGTGTACCAACAGGTTGTGTTTCCTACAGAGGGTGTCCAATGGGCTATTTTTCTCACCGAAGGTGCCTATCGATCTTGCCAACGTGTTGTTTTTCCCATCGAAGGTGTGCCAATGGGTTGTTTTCACCACTGAAGGTGCCCAGCAACGATGCCAACGTGCCAAAGTGTTGTTTTTCCAACCAAAGATGTGCCAATAGGTCGTTTTTCCCATCCAAGGTATGCCAATGTGTTGTTTTTCCCATCGAAGGTATGCCAACGACCTGTTTCTCCCACCGAAGGTGCCTAACGATTATGCCAATATGCTTTTCTCCCACTGAAGGTGTGCCAACAAGCTATTTTTCCCACTAAAAGAGTGCCAATATGCTTTTTTTTCCTACCGAAGTTGTCGAGCTGATTGTTTTTCCCAGCTAAGGTGTTTGGCTACTGTGCCAGCGTGTTATTTTTCCCACCAAAGGTGCCTAACGACTGTACCAACGAGTTATTTTGCCTATCAAAGGTATGGCAAATGGTTATTTTACAGGACAAAGGTGTGCCAACAGGCTATTTTACTTGCTTAAGGTGTGCCAACGGGCTGGCTTACCCACCTAAGGTACCTAGCGACCATGCCAATAGGCTATTTTGGTCGTCGAATGTGTGCTAACGGGCTATTTTTCCCACCGAAGGTGCCCCACGGACTGCTTTTCCCACCAAAGCTAGCTAGTGACTTTGCCAATGGGTTGTTTCGCCCATCGAAGGTGTGTCTGCAAACTATGTTTCCCACCAAAGGTGTGCCAACAAGCAGTTTTTCCTGTCGAAGATGTGCTAACATGTCGTTTTTCCCACCGAAGGTGCCCAACGGACTATTTTTCCTATCGAAGGTACCTAATGACTTTGCCAACTAGTTGTTTTGCCCACTGAACGTGTGCCAACGGGTTATGTTTACCACCGACGGTGCCCAACAGGCTGTTTTCCCATCGAAGGTCCCTATCGACCATGCCAACGTGCTGTTTTTGCCACCGAAGGTGTGCCAATGGGCTATTTTTCCCATTAAAGGTGCCCAGCAATGATGTCAACATGCCAGCGTGCTATTTTTCCCATCAAAGGTGTGTCAATGGGCCATTTTTCCCACCTAAGATGTGCCAACGTGTTGTTTATCCCACCAATGGTATGCCAAGGAGCAGTTTTAAACATCGAAGGAGTCTAATGACCGTGCCAATGTGCTATTTTGCATATCAAAGGTGCCTATCGATCGTGCCAACATGTTGTTTTTCACGCCAAAGGTGTGCCAATGGGTTGGTTTTCCTACTAAAGGTGCCTAGCGACCGTGCCAACTAGTTGTTTTGCCCATCGAAGTGGGCCAATGAGCTGTGTTTCCTACCAAAGATGCCTAACGAGCTATTTTTCCCATCAAAGTTACTTAATGATCATGCCAACGAGCTATTTTGCACACCAAAGATGTGCCAATGGGCTATTTTGCCTACCAAAGGTGTGCCAACGAGCTCTTTCACCTACCAAAGATGTGCCAATGAGCTATTTTTCCCAACGGGCTGTATTGCCTACCAGAGGAGTGTCAACTGGTTGTTTTGCCTCCTGAAGGTGTGGCAAGGGTTGTTTTTCCTGCCAAGGTGCCCAACTGACTGTTTTTGCCACCTAAGGTTCCTAGTGATCGTGCCAATGGGGTATTTTTCTACCGAATGTTCGCTACGGACTGTTTTTCCCACCGAAGGTGCCTAGTGGCCATGCTAATGAGTTGTTTCACCCACTGAAGGTGTGCCAATGGGCTGTTTTGCCTACCAAAGGTGTGCCAATCGGCTATTTTGCCAACTAAAGGTGTGCCAACGGACTGTTGTTCCCACCCAAGGTACTTAGCAACCATGCCAATGGGATATTTTTCCATCAAATGTGTGCCTCATGGACTGTTTTTCCTACCAAAGGTAGCTAATGACTTTGCCAACGGGTTGTTTTACCTACAAAATGTATGCCATTAGGCTGTGATTCCCACCGAAGGCGTGCCAACAGGCTATTTTTCCCACTGAAAGTGTGCCAACATGTTGTTTTTCCTACTAACGGTGCCCAACGGACTGTTTTTCCTACCTAAGGTGCCTAATGATCATGCCAACGGTATATTTTACGTACCGACCGTGCCAATGTGCTCTTTTTCCCATGGAAGGTGGCTAGTGATCGTGTAAACACGCCAACATGCTGTTTTTCCCATTGAAGGTGTGCTAATGGGTAGTTTTTCCCACAGAAGGATTGCCAACGTGTTGTTTTCCCACCAAAGGTGTTCCAACGAGTTGTTTTGTCCACCGAAGGTGTGGCAACAGGCTATTTTGCCTCCCGAAGTTGTGCCAACGAGCTGTTTTACCCACTAAAGGTTCGCCAACTGGCTGTTTTGCCTTCTGAAGGTGTGCTAATGGGCTGTTTTCCCACTGAATGTCTACCATGGGCTATTTTTCCCCCCGAAGGTGCCTAACAACCGTGCCAATGAGTTATTTTACCCACCAAAGAAGTCCCATGGACTTTTTTTCCCATCGAAGGCAGCTAACGACTTTACGAACGGGCTATTATGCCCATCGAAGGTGTGCCAATGGTCTTATTTTCCACCGGGTGTGCCCAATGAACTGTTTTTGTCATCTAATATGCTTAGTGACCATGCTAACAACTATTTTGGCCTCCGAATTGGCACCAACGAGCTGTTTTTCCCACAAAAAGCACCTAACGACTTTGCCAATGGGCTGTTTTGCCCACCGAAGATGAATCCACGGGCTGTGATTTCCACCGAAGGTGCCAAACAGATTACTTTGCCCACCGAAAGTGCTTAGCAACCATACCAACGGGCTGTTTTGGCTATTTTTCTCCCCAAAGGTGCCCAACTAACTGTTTTTGACACCTAAGGTGCCTAGCAACTGTGCCAACAGGCTATTTTCCCACCTAATGTCTGCCACGACATGTTTTTCCCACTGAAGGTGCCCAACGAAGGTGTGCCAACGAGCTGTTTTGCCTGACGAAGGTGTGCCAACGAGCTGTTTTGCCTGACGAAGGTGTGCCAACAGGCTATTTAGCCTACGAAGTTATGCCAACGGTCTATTTTTTACACCTAAGGTGCCGAGCGACCATGCCAATAGGCTATTTTGGCCACTGACTGTGTGCCAATAGGCTGTTTTCCCACCAAAACGAATTGTTTTTCCCACCAAAATGGATTGTTTTTACCACAGAAGGTAGCAAGCAACTTTGCCAACGGAATGTTTTGCCTACCTAACGTGTGCCAACGAGTTGTATTTCCCACAAAAAGTGTGCTAATAGTTTGTTTTTCCCACTGAAGGTCTGCCAACGTGTTGTTTTCCCACCAAACATGCCCAACGAATTGTTTTTCCCAACTAAGGTGCCTAGCGACCATGCCAATGGGCTATTTTGCCAACTGAAGGTGCCTATTGACTGTTCCAACTTACTGTTTTACCCATTGAAGGTGTGCCAATCGCCTAGTTTTCCTACCGAAGAAGCCTAACGAATGTGCCAATGTCTAAACATGTTGCTTCTCCCATCGAAGGTGTTCCAATGGACTATTTTTCCCACCGAAGGTACCTAACGACTGTGCCAATGTGCCAACGCGCTGTTTTTCCCATTGAAGGTGTAAAAATGAGCAGTTTTTCCCACCAAAGTTGCCAACGTGCTGTTTTTCCCACCAAAGGTGTGCCAATAGATTGTTTTTCCCATCGAAGGTGCCTAGTGATTGTGTCAATAGGCTGTTTTGCCTACCGAAGGTGTGCCAATGGGTTATGTTTCCTACTGAGGGTACGCAACGAGCTGTTTTTCACACCGAAGGTGTGCCATCGGCCTATTTTTCCCACTAAAGGTCTACCAATGAGCTGTTTTTCCCACTGAAGATGCCCAACACCGATGCGAACATGCCAACGTGTTTTTTTCCCATCCAAGGTGTGCCAACGAATCGTTTTTCCCACCCAAGGTATGCCAACATGTGGTTTTTCAAACCGAAGGTGTGCTAATGGGCTGTTGTTCCCATCGAAGATGTCAAACGGACTGATTTTCCCACCTAAGCTGCTTAGTGTCTGAGCTAACGGACTATTTTACCCAACAAAGGTGCCTATCGTTCATGCCAACTTGTCGCTTTTCCAACTAAAGGTGTGTCAATGAGATGGTTTTCCTACCGAAGGTGCCTAACGGTTTTGTCAATATGCCAATGTACTGCTTTTCCCATCGAAGGTGATCTAATGCGCTGTTTTTCCCACCGAAGATGCCTAGCGACTATGCCAACGTGCTATTTTTCCCATCGACAGTGTGCCAACAGGATGTTTTTCCCACCGAAGTTATGCCAACAAGTCGTTTTGCCCACCAAAGGTGTACTAATAAGCTGTTTTTCCCACACAAGGTGTGCCAATGTGTTGTTTTTCCCACCAAAGTAGTGCCAACGGGCTGTTTTTCCCACCGACGGTGACTAACGATCATGCCAACGTATTGTGTTTCCCACCAAAGGAGTGCCAACGTGCTTGCCAATGAGTCATTTTTCCCACCGAAGGTGTGCCAATGTGCTGTTTTTTGTATTGAAAATGCCCAACGGACTGTTTTTCCTCGCTAAGGATCCTGGCTACTGTGCCAGCGAGTTATTTTGCCTACCGAAGGTGTGCCAATGGGTTATTTTTCCACCTAAGGTGCCTAGTGATTATGCCAATGTGCTGTTTTGCCCACCAAAGATGTGGCAACGGGCTCTTTTTCTTGCTAAAGATTTGCCAACAAGTTGTTTTTCCCACCGAAGGCACCTAACGACTTTGCCAACGGGTTGTTTTGCCCACTGAAGGGATGCCAACGACTTGTGTTTCACATCGAAGGTTCCCAATGGGCTATTTTGCCCACAGAAGGTGCCAAGAGATCATGTCGACAGGTTGTTTTGCCCACCAAAGGTGTGCCAATGGATTGTTTCGCCTCTCGAAGGTATGGTAGGGGCTGTTTTCTCTCCGAAGTTGCCTAACTGACTGTTTTTGCCATCTGAGGTGCCTAGTGACCATTCCAACGACCTATTTTTCCCACCAAATGTCTGCTACGGAGTATTTTTCCTTCTAAAGGTGCCTAACAACCATGCCAACGAGCTGCTTTGCCCACTAAAGGTGTGCCAACGGGCTGTTTTGCCTACCGAAGGTGTGCCAATCAGCTATTTTACCAACCAAAGGTGTGCCATTGGGCTGTTGTTCCCACTTAAGGTGCTTAGCACCAATGGGCTTTTTGGTCACCAAATATTTGCCAACAGGCTATTTTTCCCAAAGAAGATGCCCCATAGACTATTTTTCCCATTGAAGGCATCTGGGGACTTTGCCAACGGGCTATTTTACCCACTGAAGGTGTGCCAATAGGCTATGTTTCCCACTGAAGGTGTGCCAAAAGGCTATTTTTTTTGCTGAAAGTGTTCCAACGTGCTATTTTTCCCACTGAAGTTACCCAACGGACTATTTTTCCTACCTAAGGTGCCTAGCGCCCATGCCAATGGGCTATTTTGCCCACCGAAGGTGCCAAGCAACCATGTTGACAAGCTGTTTTGCCCACCAAAAGTGTTCCAATGGGTTGTTTTGCTTCTCGAAAGTGTGGCAAGGGCTATTTTTCCCACCGAAGGTGCCCAACTGACTGTTTTTGACACCTAAGGTACCTAGTGACCATTCCAATAGCCTATTTTTCCCACTGAATGTCCACCACGGACTGTTTTTCCCACCGAAGGTGCCTAGTGACCATGCCACCGGTCTGTTTTGCCTACTAAACAAGTGTCAATGGGTTGTTTTGCCTGCAGAAGATGTGTCAATCGACTATTTTTCCCACCTAAGGAGTTTGAACGTGCTATTTTCCCACTGAAGGTGCCCAACGGACTGTTTTTCCCACCTAAGGTGCCTTGCAATCGTGCAAATTTAGCAACGTGCTGCTTTTCCCATCGAAGGTGTGCCAATGGGTAATTTTCCCATTGAAGGATTTCCAATGTGTTGTTTTTCCCACCAAAGGTGTTTTAACGAGCTATTTTTCCCATCAAAGGTGCCTAGCGACTATGTCAATGGGCTATTTTGCCCATCAAAAATGTGTCAACGGGCTATGTTTCCTAATGAACATGCCCAATTGGCTATTTTTCACACTGAAGGTGCCTAGCGACCATGCCAACAGGCTGTTTTGCCCATCGAAGGTATGCCAACGGGTTATGTTTCCCCTCGATGATGCCCAATGAGCTATTTTTTGACCGAAGGTACTTAGCGATCGTGTCAATAGGCCATTTTACGCACCGAAGGTCTGCCAACGGACTGCTTTGCCCACCAAAGGTGTGCCAATAGGATCTTTTTCTGACCAAAGATGTGGCATTGAGTTATTTATCCAACTGAAGATGCCTAGCGACCGTGTCAACAGGTTGTATTACCCACCGGAGGTGTGCCATTGGACTATTTTACCTACCGAAGTTGTGCCAATGGGCTGTTTTCCCACTGAAGGTGACCAACGGACTGTTTTCCCACCATAAATGCCTAGTGATCATGTGAACGGGCTATTTTGGCCACTAAAAGTGTACCAACAGACTGTTGTCCCACTAACGGTGCCCCACGGATAGTTTTTCCCATCCAAGGAACTTAGCAACTTTGCCAGCGTGCTGTTTTGCCATTCGAAGGTGTGCCAACGGGATGTTTTTCCACCGAAGATGCCCAACGGACTATTTTGTCACCTAAGGTGCATAGCGACCGTGCCAATGACCTATTTTTCCCACCGAAACTACCCCATGGACTATTTTTCTGACTAAAAGCACCTAGTGACTTTTCCAACGGACTATTTTGCCCATCGAACCTGTGCCAACAGGTTGTTTTTCCAATCGAAGGTGCCAAACGGGCTATTTTATCAACTGAAGGTACCTAATGACTGTGCCAACAAGCTGTTTTACCCATCAAAGGTGTGCCAACGAGCAGTTTTGCCTACCGAAGGTGTGTCAATGGGCTATTTTTCCATCGAAGGTGCACAACAGAAAGTTTTAACACCTAGGATGCCTAGCGACCGTGCCAACGACCTATTTTTCCCACCGAAGCTGCCCTACGGACTGTTTTTCTCACTGAAAACACCTAGTAACTTTTCCAACGAGCTGTTTTGCCCACCGAAGCTATGCCAACGGGCTGTGTTTCCCACCGAAGGTGCCCAATGGGCTATTTTGCCCACTGAAGGTGCCTAGTGACTATGCCAACGGGCTATTTTACCTCCTAAAGGTGTGCCAACGGGTTGTTCTACCCACCAAATGTGTGTCAATTGACTGTTTTGCCTCTCGAAGGTGTGCCACGTACTGTTTTTCCCACCAAAGGTCTGCCACAAACTGTTTTTCCTAACTACGGTGCCTAACAACCGTGCCCATGAGTTGTTTTCCCTACCGAAGGTGCCTCATAGACTGTTTTTCCCCTCGAAGCTGGCTAACGACTTTGCCAAATATCTACTTTGCCCCACTGAAGGTGTGCCAATGGACTGTTTTGTCTATCATTTGTGTGCCAATGGTCTGTTTTTGCACTGAATGTGCCCAACGAATTGTTTTTGCCACCTAATATGCTTAGCAACTATACCAACGGGCTATTTTGGCCTCTGAGTGGGTGCCAACGGACTGTTTTTCCCACCCAAAGCACCTAGTGACTTTTCCAATGGGTTGTTTTGCCCACCGAAGGTGTGCCCACAGGCTGTGCTTCCCATCGAAGGTGCCAAACGAGCTACTCTATCCACTAAAGGTACCTAGCGATCATACCAATAGGTTGTTTTGCACACCAAAGTTCTGTCAATGAGCTATTTTTCTTCCCGAAGGAGTGCCAACGGGCTATTTTTTTCGCCGAAGATGCCCAACTAACTATTTTTGACACCTAAGGTGCCTAGCAACCATGCCAATGAGCTATTTTTCCCATCGAATGTCTGCCACGACATGTTTTTCCCACTGAAGGTGCCTAACGATCATGGCAACGGGTGGTTTTACCCACCGAAGGTGTGCCAACGGGCTATTTTGCCTGTCGAAGGTGTGCCAATAGGTTGTTTCGCCTACAAAGGTGTGCCAATGGGCTGTTTTTCACACCTACAGTGCTTAGCGACCATGTCAACAAGCTATTTTAGCCGCTGACTATTTTTCCCACCTAAATGGATTGTTTTTCCCACAGGAGGCAGCTAGCGACTTTGTCAACGAAATGTTTTGCCCACTTAAGATATGCCAACGGGCTGTGATTCCCACCAAAGGTGTGCCAACAGGTTGTTTTTCCCACCAAAGGTATGCAAATGTGTTGTTTTTCCCACCAAAGGCGCCTAGCGATTGTGCCAACGGGCTATTTTACCCACGGAAGGTGACTATCAATCGTGTTGACTTACTGCTTTTGCCATTGAAGGTGTGTCAATGGCCTAGTTTTCCCACCAAAGGTGCCTAATGAATGTGTCAATATGCAAACATGCTGCTTCTCCCATCGAAGGTGTTCCAATGGGTTATTTTCTAGCCGAAGGTGCCTAGCGACTGTGTCAATGTGCCAACGTGCTATTTTCCCATCCAAGGTGTAAAAATGGGCAGTTTTTCCCACCGAAGTTGTGCCAAAGTGTTGTTTTTCCCAACAACGGTGTGCCAATGGACTGTTAATCCCATCAAAGGTGCCTAGTGATCTTGCCAATAGGTTGTTTTGCCCACCAAAGATGTGCCAA
>JANQAP020033947.1:0-10180 GCA_026874005.2 Erythroxylum coriaceum | reverse complement strand
ATGCTAACTAAATTACTTAATTAGTCTAATCATGCTTTATTAAATAAATAATAAATAAATAATATTTAAAAAAAAAAATTTTGGGGCTAATATAAAGCCTATCAAAAGCTTTAGAGAAATCAAACTTGATAGCACAAATTTTAATAGATCTTCCATAGTTTTCTTGGATTAGGAGAATATTGTTTGAGATTTATTTGTTAGGTATAAATGCACGTTAAGAGCAATGAATAATTTGGTTCAAGTTCTCTTTGAGTATGTTAACAAGTAAATTGAAGATCACTTTGTAAACGGTGATACAACAAGATATAGGGCAAAAATCACTTAGATAGTTTACATTGAGGTGTTTAGGGATCAAGTAGATGTGAGTGGTATTAAGAGCTATGTTATAAAAGTTAAAAAATAGGCATGGTTTCTCTGCTACTCTTATCAAACTCCAAACCTCGAACCCATTGTTTGATGAACATTGGTTGCCCTCCAACATGTTAAGGGCCTGATTCCACTATTTTACTCATAATATCACTATCTATGGATTTGAATAAGAAGGTGTCAGATTGGGGAAGTGAAGTTGTACCATACTTATGGGAAAGGAATGATAGGTGTAGATTATCATATGTTTTTCTAGGTGTTTAAGTGTGTTTTAAGTGTTTCTTAGTTGATTTTCATGTTTATAGGCTTAGAATTATGTTCTTATTAGTGTTTAGTTTGTCTAAAGCGAGAATTTGATCTTAATTTTATGTTTCAAGAGGTGTTTGATGTGTTTATGAATGTATAGAAATAAGAATGTGAAGAAAAGAGTAGATTTTGGATGCATGTATATGATCGTGACAAGCAAGGAACAATATTTGTGTATGAAGCTTTTGTCACGATCATACATAGGAAACTGTTTAGGGCATGATCATAACAAGCTATCTTTATAGCTGGCAAGATTTTTCAACTTATGATTTTTGGGCCTAAAAGCCTCATGCACTATAAAAGAATAAGAAAAAAACAAAAAAGGCAGTAGCCACCAGAATCAAAGTAGATCAAGAGGAGACATAAAAGAGAGCTTCAGCGAATTTTTAGCATTCTAGATTAAGACTTTAACTAGTTTTTCTTTCTTTTCCCTTTATTTCTTTCATTTTATCGAATGTTTATTTGGATTGTTATGATGTTTAACATGATTATGGGTTAAATCTATATTAGGGATTGTTCTTGAATTGTTTTGCTGAATTTCATTCTTGTTGAATTCAATACATTTATAAATGTTTTGTGATAATTGTTATGCTTATACTAGCTAATAAATCAAGAGAGTGAATCAAGTTATATGTGTTAAGGTGCATAACGAGAGTTGGTAGCTTAATAAACTTGCAATTATCAGATTAATTAACAATTGAAAATAAACTTAATTGTGAATCAATTATCCTTATGATTACTTTAAATCTAATTGAATTGTTAGGAGTAGTTTTTTAAATAGAGAGGTTACCATTATATTATTATAGATTTCAATTAGGATTACTTGATTAGATCTTTAGAGAGGGTAATCAGAACCTTAGGATATCTAGGATCGAGTAAAATTAGATAAACAAGACTAAGGGGAGACAAAATAAGGACAATGTAATTCCTATATTTCCAACTTTGATCATATTCATTCTAATTGGTAGCTCAAATTTTCAATTGTTTCATTTTGTTAGTTATTTCAATTTAAATCAATCTTTAGTACCTTAAACAAAGTTTTATTCAAGTTGTTAGGTATCTACTTAGTCTTCGTGGGAACGATACCTTTTGTACTACAAGATACGATTCCTGTACTAGTGGTATTGAAAGTTTTCATCATAAAACTTATCAATAAGTTTTTAGCACCGTTTTTGGTGATTAAAATAACACATTATACAATTTAAATTTCTTTGATTTAAGGATTTGATACTTTTCTTATATGAGTGCAAGTGTCTAAACATATATATAATTCACAGTAACTTCAAACTGAGCAACGTGCAGACCCTTTTTTCCATCGCAATCAAGACATTACAACATGGATGAGAATTACTAAAACACATATACTCTTGGATGACAATACTACCCAAATTATTCATGGATTAACAATGCAGATGATAAATGATATCATAAGGTCCACAAAGTTGCTAGAAGGATAGGCTTAGATCTTTAGAGTCAAACCTTTTGGAGTTAAAGTTGGATAGGTTAATGGACGCTCCAAGTTTGATAGGCAATATGAAAGTCAGAGGAGGATGGAAGCCATATTTGATCAAGCAATGAAGAAGTACTCCTCTTCAACATGGAGCAACTTTCTAATGCATTGTTAATAAGGAATATGAAGAGTATTTTAAGTGTAACAGAAGCACAATTGACATCCATCTTATGTTATGACGTTTGTGGGGCTAGCCACTATAATTTTCAATGTCAGGCACTAGATTATATATAGGAGCATCCATATTGTATGCGAAATTAGCCTCAAAATACACTATATAAGCATACTGATAATTTAGAAAGGAACAACTTTTATGTTGATGCATCAAATAATTATGGTTCATCTAAATCTTTAATGGAAGATCTTGCAAATGGTGAAGCTAGACACTATGTCTTCTAAGAAAGTGTTTATTCAACCAAAGACATTAAGCTAGAGATAATATCTTATGAAAGCCTATTAATGCTTTAGCACGAGGAGGAAAAGGTCGATGACATGAATGAAGTTTCCATTTAAAAAGAATATAGGACCGAGAAGATAGAGTTTTAGGAAGTCTCCATTCACGAAGTAGAGCAGAAGAGGGGATGTGGATGATTGTGGACAAAGAGGAACAATTAACCTTATTATAGGAAAAACTATTGGATTCAATTAAAGATTCAGAGAGTTTCATTATTCTCTATTTTATTGACAATTTGTTACTAACAAGTCCATTACTGAACTTACTTAGATTTATTAATTTGATTAATTATGTCCTTTTTATTATTTTGTAACATATAACTTATTTACAGGCTACTAAACTGTCATATAGAGAAACGAATGGAAGCAAGATACTCATTACAAGCCCAGTTGAGGGTAGAATGCAGAGTACATCAAGCTAATGATGTTAAACAAATGCTACTTGGGCAGCAACCTAAGAATTAGGACAAGTTTTATTTTTATTTTCATTTTATCTTATTGGTATTTTGTTATTTTTATGTTTATTTTTTAGAGAGTGAATTAATGGATCTTTATGACATCAAGTGTCTTCAAATTCCATCACCAACACCATCACCACCTCAATCACCATAAGTATTCTTGCTCTAACTTTGTCTTTATTGTTCATTATTTTTGTTCTTATTATTTTGTTTCTCACATTAAAGACATTTTGCTATCCAAGTCTAGGGATGTATATGCAATTTCTTATCAATTACGTGTGAATTTTGTATTGTTATCAATTTTTTATAAATTTTTCATTTATATTTTTATCACCAACTTCTCCTTGAGTGCTCCACAATCTTTTCTAGTATATTGTTTGGTTCACTATTAGTGACTTCCACTTAGCCACTAGTATGATGATGATAGATGTTAGCCATTTTGCATGACAACAAATCATTTAAGCACTTCCTCAAATTAATGGTTGTAAAATTATGTACTCATAAGTAATTATTGCTCTAGTTATACCAAATTATGTAGATAGGTTCCTTGAGAACTTAAAAGGTAACATAGCATCCAAAACTACAAAATTTAACACAACGAGTGAGCCAAGATGGCCAATATTAGAGTTTATAGTTGTAGAAATAAGGACAAAGCTTTTTGCTCATTAAACTTTACGCTGAAAAGAGCACAAAATTTGCTAAGGGAATCTATGACTAACCTTATAGAACTAACATCAACTTTACATAAGAGTAAAGAATCATCTACGAAAGAGCAAATAAAGATGTTATGAAGTTAGTCATGTCATCTCTTTGCCTTTTATTTTTGTATACAAAAATTTTCATATGCCATGTTGAACCACTCATCCAGCTCATTGATTTGGAGTATTCAATTTTCACTTATAAAGTCCAGGTCAAAGTTAAGAAACTTTATAGCTCAAAATGGTTTATGCTCTAATTTCAATGGTAACGGACAAGATTTCCATAAACTAGCCTAAATGGTGTTGTGCAAGGGACAAGATTTACTATAGAACAACCTTTTCTTGAGTGCCCCACAATCTTGTTGAGTATCCTTTTTGTTCCTTATTAGTGAATTTTACTTGGCCACTAGTCTAATGATGATAGATGCTAGCCATTTTGTGTAACAACAAATCATTTAAGCACTTCCTTAAACTATTGGTTCCAAAATTATGTAGTCAAATGTAATTATTGCTAGTTATCCCAAATCATGTAAATAACTTCTTCACGAACTTAAAAACTACCATAGCATCAAAAAATACCAAATTTAACACAACAATTGAGCCATGAAGATCAACATTAGAGTTCATATTTGCATAAACAAAAGTACAATTTTTTTGCTTATTAAAATTTAAACCAAAAAGAGCACACGCAAGGAATCCATGAGTAATCTTATAGAAATAACGTCAACTTTACATAAGGGAAACAAATCATTTGCAAAAGAGTAATTAAAGATCTTATAAAGTTGGGCATGCCTCTTCTTTGCTTTTTTCTTTTATATATGTCAATTTTCAAATGCCATGTCGAACCACTCATTTAGTTCATTGATTTGGAGTATTCATTTTTCACCTGTAAAGTCTAGGTCAATGTTAGGAAACTTCACAGCTCAAAATGGTCTATGCTGTAATTTTAATGGTAGGAGACAAGACTTTCCATAAACTAACCTAAATGGTGTGGTGCAAGGGACAAGATTTTCTATAGATAACCTCTTCTTATATGCTCCACAATCTTTTCCAGTATCCTTTTTGGTTCCCTATTGTTGACTTCCACTTAGCCATTAGTCTGATGATGATAAATGCTAGCCATTTTGTGTAACAACAAATCATTTAAGCACTTCCTCAAATTATTGGTTGCAAAATTATGAACTCATAGGTAACTATTGCTTTAGTTATGCCAAATTATGTAAATAGCTTTATTAAAAACTTAAAAAGTACTATAACATCAAAAACAACCAAATGCAACCCATCAATTGTGCCATAATAGTTTACATTAGAGCTCATATTTGTAGAAACAAGGATAAAACTTTTTTGCTCATTAAAATTTAAGCCAAAAAAACCATAAAATTTGCTCAGGGAATCTATGAGTAGCCTTATAGAGCTAACATCAACTTTACATAAGAGTAATGAATCATCTGTAAAAGAGTAGTTAAAGATATTGTGAAGTTGGCCATGCCTTTTCTTTGACTTTTTTTTATATGTGAATTTTCATTTGCCATGTCAAGCCACTCATCCAGGTCATTGATTTGGGGTATTCACTTTTCACCTATAAATTCTAGGTCAAAGTTAAGAAACTTTATAACTAAAAATGGTTTATGCTCCAATTTCAATGGTAAAGTGCAACATTTTCCATAAACTAGCATAAATGGTGTCATGAAAGGAATAAGATGTTCTATAGACCAACCTCTACTTAAGTACTTCACAATATTTTCTAGTTTCCTTTTTGTTTCATTGTTAGTGACTTCCACTTGTCCACTAGTCTAATGATGATAACTACTAACCATTTTGTGTAACATCAAATCATTTAAGCACTTCCTTAAATTATTGGTTGGAAAATTATGTAATCAAAAGTATTATTACTCTAGTTATGCCAAATCAAGTAAATAACTTCTTCATGAACTGAGAAAGTACCGTAGCATAAAAAAATACCAAAGTAAACCTAATAGTTGACCCATGATAGTCAACATTAGAGCTCATATTGTAGAAACAAGGATAAAACTTTCTTTCTCACTAAACTTTAAGTTGAAAAGAGCACAAAATTTGCTCAGGGAATCCATGAGTAACCTTACAGAACTAATGTCATCTTTACATAAGAGCAGTAAATCATTTGCAAAAGAACAGTTAAAGATCTTATGAAGTTGGGCATGTCTCTTTTTTGTTTTGTTATTTTTGCATATGTGAATTTTCATATGCCATATCGAACCACTCATCTAGTTCATTGATTTGGAGTATTAACTTTTCACTTATAAAGTCTAGGTCAATGTTAAGGATAGCTCAAAATGGTCTATACTCTAATTTTAATGTAAGGGAAAAGATTTTCTATAAACTAGCCTAAAAGGTATGGTGCAAGGGATAAGATATTCCATAGACCGACCTTTCCTTGTGTGCTTTGCAATCTTTTCTAGTTTCCTTTCTGGTTTACTGTTGGTGACTTCCACTTAGCCATTAGTCTGATGATGATGGGTGCTAGCCATTTGTGTAACAAAAAATCATTTAAGCACCTCCTCAAATTATTGATTGCAAAATTATGCACTCATAAGTAATTATTGCTCTAGTTATGAAAAATTATGTAAATAGATTCGTCAAGAACGTAAAAAGTACCATAGCATTAAAAACTAACAAATTTAACCTAGTGATTGAGCGAAGATGGTCAACATTAACAAGGATAAAACTTTTTTGTTCATTAAATTTGATAGGGATCAAGATACTAATCGAATAGCTCAAGATGATTTTCCCAAGGCCTATTGCAAAGAATTGGAGATCTAATAACTAGAGCAAGAAAAAAATGAATGAAAAAAGCTTTGTAGGGGTTAATCATGGAGATGTAAGAAAAGGAGGTTGTTCTTGAAGTTGCTAAGACATTACTAGGATTTATTACTTATCTTCGTGTACAAGATGTTGGACAAAACATAGTACATGGTGAACAAAGCTTGGAATCTAAGATATAAGGTTGATTAGCACACTTGGGTCTAAAGGAAGCCCAATATGCATAATTAAGATGCAATAAGCAAGTGTGCTGGTTATTTGATTTAATTAAGCCCAAATTTACCTTTTTATGTGAATAAGGCCTTATTAAGACCCACTCCTTAATAAGTTTTTCCATATATAGACAAAATTAGATTATTTCCTTAATTTAGAAGGTATCCACATTCAAGGCTGATTTGTATCCTAAAATTAAGGATTTCATTTCTTATGTAGGTCTTTCTTACTTAGGTATGAATTAGGAATAGGTAAAAAAACCCTTTCCTTATAGGATCAGGATATTATGACCTATTTAAAAGGCCATGTGATGTATTATAGGATTATCATTATTATTAATAAAAATTGAGGTATTTTCTAGCAAGTTTTGCTTATTCTTTTATGTTCTTGGTGGAATACAAATCTGACTTATTAAGGGAGTGATCAACCTTTGAGGCATCTTAAGATTGGGGTTTTAAGGACTTAGCTTCCTTAAGGTTCTAATCTAATCGTTCAACTTGTTTTCTAGAATTTTGGGCAGCATAACAAATGGATCAAGAGTTCTTAAGGCAAGTCACCTCGTGGGTTCGTATCATTTGGTATCAGAGCCTTTTGTAGAAATCAGGTTTATATCCTTTCATTATCGTTGTTTAGTGTTTGTTTCCTTTATCCTTTGTTGGATTCCTTTTTGATTTACAATTTCAGCTCATTCTTTTATCGAACTTCAGCTTTAGATTCATTACAATTATGTTGTTGCTATCGTTTAAAGTTTCAGTTTGTTCTTTTCATTTTGAATTTGTTTCATTCTCATTAAAAGAAGAAAAAAAGGAACCATATTTGACAAAACAACAAAAAGAAAAGAAAAGAAAAGAGACGCTGTTAACTAATTTGTGTATTTTGCATATGATTTGAGTTATTCTATTAGGATTGCAATCTAATTCATTTTTATAGTCAAGGAATCATATTATAAGACAATTATTCATAAGATATTTCCTTTCTTTTTCGATTTTGGTTAATTAATTCCAGATCGTTTGTCTAATTCTTGAATAATTTCGTGCTCCTCTCTTTGTTGAACAATTTATGCGTGATAGAGCAATTACAAGATGTTAACTTGTCTTTGTGTTCTAATACATTCTTTTACATGTCTTTTGCTTCCTCTTGAAGTTATCTTGTTTCCTTGACTCCTTAATTATTATTTTCTTTGTGTTTACAATTTACATCAGCTAAGTTTTTAAAGTTTTGATTTTTAAGATTTTTCATCATCTAACTGATTACTCCTCTCGATTCTCTTAAGAACATAAAAAGGGGTTGGCTTGAGTGGAAAAAAGACAAGAGTGGTGAGATTAGGATCATGACAAGCCAAAAATAGAGTGAAACACGAGTGGAAATTACATTATTTCAAGTGTAAACACATGCGTGCGTGTGTGAGGATCCTATTGAATTTTGCTACTAACTTTTTCTTGCAGGTTATAAACATAAGTAGCGAAGGAGAAAAATATGAATTGACATGAAATTGTTCACAAAGATTATCAATGAACAATTTAAGAAGTTGAACACTAGGTTAGATGATTTACAATCTTAATTGACTTCTAAATCCACTAGAAGGTATGTGTTTGAGGAGGAAGAGAAAGATCAATTAGAGTATAAAGATTCCAACTCTATAACAAGTAAGAATGTTATTTCTAAAAGGGATAACAATTTGGGCAGCATAAAGATGAAGATTTTAGTCTTTTAAGGAAAAAATGATCCCAAGTTCTATTTGGAGTGGGAAAGAAAGGTTAAGCACGTATTTGACTATCATAGCTACTTCGATGAGAAGAAAGTAAAACTTGTAGATGTTGAATTCATAGATTATGCAAGTATTTTGTAGGACTAATTAGTGATAAATAAAGGGGGAATGGTGAGATCAATTCAATTATGGGAAGAAATTAAGATAGTAATGTGTAAGAGATTTATACCTAGCCATAACTAGATATAATTGCATAGGAAGTTGCAAGGGTTGGTTCAAAGGTCCAAAAGTGTATAAGACTATTAAAAAGAAATTAAGGTTGCCATGATTAGAGCAAACAAAGAGGAGGACTAAGAGGCAACAATGTAGCAACACCCTACTACTATAGATTTCATACCAGGATATCCTGAGAACATTCCAGTATATAATCTATAATAATGGCATGTTAACTATCTCACCTTTACTTTATAATATGGCAACATATCCAACTTAATCTTGGCATCAACTATGTATATAAAAGACACAAAACACAATATTTAAAAACCTTAACTTCGCATTTCATTCATTCATAAAAATTTACACTGAGTCATCAAAAACAATATTTACAACTGATATACACAAGTTCTACATGGCATATATTAACTACTTAAAAACAACTATAACTCCTCGATTGCCAGTTGACAGACCTTTGAGCCATGTCTAGTCCAAAAAGTTCTTCTAGAAGATTTTAGAAATCTAGGTCTCCTATCTCGTACCTGAAAAATCACGTTGTAATTTTGGATGAGTTTTGCAAACTCAATGAGCTAGCCATCATTAATGATCTTGCTCCGGGCACAAAACACAAATATCATATAACCAACAATCACAATAAGACATAAAGAATGTCATACACATCATATACATTCTTTCAAAACTTGTACATCCCAATCAGACACATTATCATGACATATCACTTTCACATCACAACTTCAGAAAAGATTTCACAAGCATATATTTCATAATCATAAATGTTCAAATGCAGATGCATATGAGACTCCAGATTTATTATTATTTGTTGTGACTGAGTGCCTTTCAAATACAGAAATAGATACTGGCTATTGTGCTCCGTCAGAACAGAAATCACAGAGCAGAGCTCTACGTGCAGAATACTGAGCTTATAGCTCTTTCAAACTGGCTACTCTGATCACATCGCCTTTATCTGAGAGTGCATCAAATAACAAAATATGCCATGAAAAACATTCACTTATGATGCACAGACAGAATCTCATATTCATCGAACCTTAGTCCGGCATTCAACTTTTGTTGAGCATTCAAAATTCAGTGGCAATCATATATCATTCAAATGTCAAATGCAAATATAACACTTCCAACACATTCCTGACTATTAAACTCCTCGGACTATTAAAGTGGAGAATCCATATTCAGATCACAACAGTTCAATAATTGAAAGTTAAACAGAATAAATCAAACAATCCTAGGAAGATCAATTATGTTGACTCACAAATGCTCCTTTTCGTTTATTGCCTTGAAGTGCTGATAATATCTGGACGTTGTCGCTCAATGTGCTCCTCTAAAACATATCATACATGCATATATCACAATTTTACACAAATATGAATTTATTTATGCACATTCATGTATACTGAATATGTACAATGCATGTTCATGA
>JANQAP020033937.1:0-10181 GCA_026874005.2 Erythroxylum coriaceum | reverse complement strand
TCTCAATCTAATCACAAATCAATTGCATTTTTCTATTATTTACCAACAATAACACATATAAACAACAAATCAACCAATAATGACACTAAAAACTACAAGCAATAATAATAATCAAGCAAAATTTCATCACCCAAACA
This sequence comes from Erythroxylum coriaceum, assembly GCA_026874005.2. Classification (NCBI taxonomy): domain Eukaryota; kingdom Viridiplantae; phylum Streptophyta; class Magnoliopsida; order Malpighiales; family Erythroxylaceae; genus Erythroxylum; species Erythroxylum coriaceum. The sequence goes on along the minus strand of JANQAP020033937.1, from coordinate 10,044 downwards.
CCCACGGTTAACACTAAAAACATGCATTTTTTGAAGAAATAATACACCCATTAGAGAGTTTACCTTAAACAACGCACGATGAGCCAAAAAAAGGGTCAAAAATGGCCAAAAAATGCAAGGAATGGTCAGACAGAAGGGTCAACGGACGGGAGAAGAGAAGAAGAAGAAATGGTAGGGGGAGCTGCGGGTCGTCGTCTAACCAAACGACGTCATTTTATTTATTAACTAGTCGACATTTACCGACGGAATATATATTCCGTCGGTATTTAAATTTCCTAATTATTTCATCGCATCTAGTTGCCGCTACATTTTGCGACGGAACAAAACTTCCGTCAGTAAAGTTAATTTAATGTATACCGATGGAACACATTACGTTGGTATATAACAAAAGCTACACCACATTTACCGATGGTTTACGTTCCGTCAATAAATGTTAATTGCGGGAAAAATCAACGTAATTATTACCGACAGTTATGGTTACGTCGTCAGTAAACTTAGAATAAGTTTACCAACGGATGATATTCTGTCGGTGAACAGCAGAAAGTTAGCATAATTTATCGACAGCATATGTGCCGTCAGTAAACATCTGAAGCAATTAAATAGCGGGAAGCATTCCCGTAATTTTTGCTAATGGTAAAAGTTGGGTCATCGTTATATGTCATCAGAGATTTTGTGTGAAATTCATTCCCTCCACTATTTCCGACGGTAATATATTTCCGTCGCTATATATAAACAATACAATGTATTTATCGACGGATTGTTGTTTTCCGTCAGAAAAGATCTACGGTTTTTCATCTGTCGGAAACGTTCTGTCACTAATTCGTGATTTTCTTGTAGTGCAAATTGGAACAAAGTTGCAATCTTATATCATGATCTCGCTTAAACTCCTCTATTCATACAACTTGTTTAGTGTTGTAAGCCGTATAAGCTTGATAATGCTTTTGATCCTATGGTTGATTTGTGAGTTATTGAGTCATATGCATGGAGAACTTTAATGAGAATCTTGTTGAGATGATTGATAGACTTATTGTTTATAAACCTAATAAACTTTCAACCGGATGCCACTACTATAAGGTAACCCTTTGGCCACATTTTTGTGGAAGCATTTTTAAAATCGTAGCTAAAAGTAAACCTTTGGAATGATAGCAAACCTTTTAGCTGACACTTTTGGGAAATCATTGCAAAATACTTACCTTTTGGCAATAATTTAGTAATATCATCCCTATCATCACCAAAGGCATACCTTAGATGACGATTTTAATAATCGTCACCAAATGCTTAAATAACTCTCTTTAAATTATTCAAAACAAAATAACTCTCTTATTTATAATTATGAATTCGCTAACTTTCACTTGATCATTTTGTGACTAAACATCATACTCATAAAAATCAAATTTAACATTATTAACAATTATTCTAAGTCTAAAAATAAATTTAGCTAACAACAATCTCATTTCAAAAATTTATAAACCTATAAACTCAAAATTAATTAATAATACATAGATTTATACTTTTTATTTTTCTCTTTTAAAATATATGATTTGATAATTTTATATGATGTCACAAAATTTTCATATAGTTTTAACATGAAGTTTTTAATTCTTATTATATTCAAATGTATTCTCTATCAATTCTATTTATATATTCTATTTAATATTTATTAATATTTAATACTATATTGCAATTATTTTTAAATATATTATAATTAATATAATGATATATGAATGTGTAGATAATAATTGTATTTAATACAATGATATATGGTAATTAATAAAATGATATATGAATGCATAGATAATAGATAAATTTCGTCATATCTTAGTTATCATATTATTCTATTTAAACATATTACTCTATTTATTATATATAAATTCTATACTAATTTATACAATTTCTACATTATATATAATTTCTATAATATGTAATATATATAAAAAAACTTTTGATGATGAATTTTGAAATCGTCGCCAAAGGGTGATCCTTTAAGGATGAACTTTGAAAATAGTTGTTAAAAGTGTAGGCTTTGGCGCCACTTTACCAATATCCGTTTGTCGACGCTTAACCAAAATTGTCGCCAAAGGAAAGCCTTTGGTGGTGACTTTTGAATTCGTCATCAAAAGTGTAGCCTTTGGCGACACTTTATCAATATCCATTTGGTGATGATTTTTTAATTCATCGTCAAAGGCTTAAATAACTCTCTTTTAATTTATTCTTAATATTTAATTTTAATTTCCATTTTTAACTATATTGCAATTATTTTTAAATATATTGTGATTAATTTAATGATATATTATAATTAATATAATAATATATGAATTTATAGATAATAATTGTAATTCATATAATTATATATGAAAGTATAGATAATTGACAAATTTTCTCATATCTTAGCTATCACATTATTCTATTTAATCATTTACTCTATTTATTATATATGAATTTTATACTATTGCATATAATTTGTATATTATATGTAATCTATTATATAAAAAAGCTTTTGGTGATGAATTTAGAAATTGTCATCAAAGGTTAGCCTTTAGCAATGAAATTTGTGCCTTTGGCTACGGTGCCAAAGGTTTACTTATTTGACGACGAATTTTTGTATTCGTCATCAAATATCCCTAAAACGACATCATTTTTCCTATTAAAAACCTAATTACCAAAGGTTTATCTAAAATCATCATATTGTTGATGTCTTCTCCTTCCTAACTGCGGGGTCCGTCTTTGTTTGAAAAGCGTTGTCATCCAAAATCATCGTTCCTAGCATTGTCTCTTTCTCTAGTGTGCATCTCATCTTCGTCGCCAGTTTGCATCTTTGAAATCATCTCTACACAAGGGATTTGGTTTTCTAGGTAATTCATTTACATAATACCTATAAATAGTGAATTGGACTTCATTTAGGTGTGTGTCTTTTTGATTTTTTTTCTTCTTTTTCAAATTTCTTGAGAATCATCATTAGGAAATGTTGTAATGATTATGCTGTTGGAGGGTGTGCGGATATGCTGCTAATGAAAGGAATCATGTCTGAGATTAATTAGTGTTTTTCCCTATTTTTCATTTAGCTTTCATTAAGTTGTCTCAGTTAATAGACAAGATTAACATTGCTAGAATGTTGGAACCAACTTTCCTAATCAAATAAATGAAAACAAAAGTGTATAATGATGGTAATATGGGGATTAAGGCAATTTGATGTCAAAAATTTGTGGGGAAGTGGGATATTTGAGTGTGTTAATGGTTATCCAAGATCTCCAAAGTCATTTCCTCACATTACAACATTCGTCGTTAAAAATCCTTCATTCTTTGCTGATAATATTTAGTGACGATATTAAATTGTCGCCTAAATCATTGCAAAATCCCTATAAAAAAAACTACAGGCAACGTTTTTATCAAATCGTCACGAATTATTTTTTGTTACGAGCTACATATGTAGCAAAAAGAGATACGACGATACGAAAAATTATCACTAATGATATTTTAGTACACTTAGTTTTTGTGGTTAAATGTTATTAGCTACATTAGCATAAACGTAGCTAATAATATTTAGCAACAAACTTTGAATCGTCGCCTAAAATTATTGACTACGATATAGCAAACGTAACAAAATAATTTAGCTACGTTTCTAAAGTTATTAGTGATGTTTTCAAAATGGAGCTAAAAATGTTTGGCAATGATTTTAAAAACATAAGAAAATTTTTTAGCTATGTTTTTAAATTTTTAATAAACATTATTGCTAAAAATTTTATCATGTTAATTATAATTATTAGTGACATTTTAAATCCATGTTATTGTATGTAATATTTACATTTTTCTGTTTTATACTTTATTATAAAAATATAATTAAAAATAATTAGAAATTAGAAGTATTTTATATAAACAATAAAATATCATTAAATGTTAAATACAAATGTTAACAAAAATAGTTAAGTATAAACTAAGAATCTTTTTCATAGTCACTACTACTTACATAATTCGGGCCAAGTATTTGTTTGACCATCTTTTCAAAATTGGCTAACTTTCGTTCATTACGTTATAACTATTGTTCATTACAATCTAATTTAGCCTTAAGCGGTTGGTTCTCCTGTTCAAGACAGTCAATATATGCTGGTATAATGAGATTGAAATAGTTAGCTTAGGGCCAAACCCAAGAACTTTGATGTAGTTGAATTTTATACCAAGCACATTGTTGTAAATTTCATATACATTTAGCTTATTTTTGTCAAACAATGATTTTTGCAACAACTCCTGCATCTTATTTTAAAATTAAAAAACAAAATCAATATTTAATTCAAATATTATTAGTTAGTATTAAATAAATAAATAAATTTAAAATTTAAACAAATTTTATACTGACACAGTTATTTTGCACTTCTTTTGACATATACCCTTGACCTTCCTTATAGTGAGTGAGTTTGTATAGTGTGATCTTATCACACTCTTCTCACTCTATTTTATGAAAAAGAATTGAAAACTTAATAAATAATATTGTATTTATTGATATAATTGTAACTTCTAAACAAAGAACTTATATATTAATTTTGTACGGTAATAAATGATTTGGAGTCTTGGTTGTGAGGAGTTTTCTTTTTTCCTCTATTAACCTTCGCTTTCTAACACTTTTCCTATATAAAGAAAAGAAATAGTCATTAAATTATGTAACAAGGTTAGTGGAAGCAAACATGAAGAGAAAGAAATCAAACCTTAACATTGGCAGAGGCCCAGTAGTCTATATTTGGCTCCAATTTTCTAGAAACATCTATTTGGGAACATGTCTCCTTGCCTCCTCATCAGAAGGAAAAAACTTGTAGTATTTGTGTAGTCGATAACAATGATCCTTGGCCTTTGTTTTAACAGTGAAGTCATATAGCTTAAAACTTCGGGGTTATTGATATCGACGATATTGAGCTTCATCTATAAACAACAAGTAACAGTGAAATTAATCTTTAAATAAGTAAAATAAAATGCTTATAATTAAATAAATTAAAAAATTATTGAAATTTTATCTAAAGCATTTTGTAGCAAGTGGTCTTCCTTCAATTACTTGGCATGCTGAAGGCAAGTCAATTCAGTCCTAACAATGACCCCTAACTCATTGAACAATTTTGTTTATTGGATCTTGTCAATAGGACGACCCTATGAGGTATCAATATGTATAGACAACTTGCTGTTCATTGCAATAGTCATGTGTTGCAACTCTCAACCTTTAGTGATACCTCTACCTCTTTTTCTGATGGCAGTATTGGAACCTAACAATAAAAGAATAATGATAAGAAAAAACACATCAAACATGTAAATATATATTAAACATAAGTCTAATTATAGGTGGTAAAGATTAACAGACCAGAAGATTCCTCAGCATTAGTTAAGATAGATGGAGGTTGTTGTTGACTAGCTTCATTGGTGGATGCAGTTGATTGTTGTTGTTAGCTAGGGTTGGATTGATCTAGCTGTTGTGGGGAGGACTAATTTCGATAGTTGCCACCTTCTTTCCTTTGTTTCTACCGGTTGTCATTATATTGGATAACTATAACTCAAATATCATCATTATGCATAAACATAAGTTGAGCATTAACAATACACATAAACATAACTTAAACATCAACAATCCATATAAACATAAGTTTAACATCAAAATTCTACATAAACACAACTCAAACATTAACATTTTGCATTAATGTAATTCAAACATCAACTATCCGCATAAACATAACTCAAACAACAATATTTCGCATAAACATAAGTCAAACATCAACAATCCACATAAATATATCTCAAACAGCAGCGTTCCACATAAACATATCTCAAACAGCAACATTTGTATAAACATAACTCAAAAACCAACATTCCAATACATAACTCAAACATCAATGTTCTGCATAAACATAAGTCAAACATCAACAATCGACATAAACATATCTCAAATATCAACATAGTTTGTCTCTAGTTAGTTTAGTATTGACTAAATGAAATGAGGCCAAATGGTATAAACGTGTTTGTGTCAAAAGTGTAGTTCAAATTTGCTTATTTCAGCATTATTATTATATGTAGATAGCAAAAAAGCATCAACAATACGCATTAACATAAGTGAAACATCATTAATATACATTAATATAAGTGAAATATTATTAATACGCACTAACATAATCAAACATTAACAATACATTTCAAAAAATAGAAACAACACTTTTTTTTACCTTCAATCATCATGATTAAGACATTGAAAATCATCATCATTAATTACATTATCATTAAACTCTAATTCGGCCAAAGTATCTTCATTGTCATATAATTCATCCTTAATATAGTCTTTGTCTCTTTCTACGACAAGATTAACTTGTACTTTATCCATTTGTACTATATTGGGATCAACATCTCTCCTATGGAATGATGATATATTTGCATATTTTATTTAAATGGATTCATTATTCAACTCTTATTCAATCTCTTGATATACTTCATCACCATCCTCACTCATTAGACCATTATCCCTTTCAAAAAAATTGAAGAGATTTTATTGTTGAAATTTTTAAACAACCTTCCAATTGCTTCCTAATATAGTATCGTTGAGGTAGAATACTTGCTTTACTTGATTTGCAAGAACAAAAAGGTCATTATCATACCATGTCCTACTAACATTAATGTTAGTAATATTTTCATTAACTTATATGTCACCAAGATTAAGCCATTTACATTTAAATAGAACAACTTTTTTTATCCTTGATGTAATGCAACTCTATTATATTAGAGATGACACGGTAGAAGTTAATAAAATCATCTTCATAACAACCCTCAACAACAACCCTACAATTTTAGCTTCTAAGTTATCTTGATCTTGTATGTGAAATCTAACTCCACTAATAATGCAACTTGTATATTTTGTCCCACACATATGAGGACCACATACCAAAGAATATAATGTTGATGACACCTCTTGCATGTTACGGTTATTTAACAATATCATCTATATGACAAAATATAATTAGAACTTAATCTAAGATACAAATTGTCATAAGTTCATAATATTCCATCAATATATAACTTACTCAAGTCTTAAATCATTATGGGAACTTAATCTTATGTCTTTCTTCAACATTAACAATCCATTTACTTCGAATTGAATCTTTATGCTCTTTATTTAAAAAAGTAAGTAGATATTAGGAAATATGTATTGAATTATAAAATTTAAATATGAAATATTGAATGAAAAGTAATATACATACTCCATATATATTAACTTCCTCATAATTTTTTAAAATATATCCATTGACAATTTTGAATTTGTCTTTAGTTAACTCCATATATTTTCTAACACCAAGTGACCTACCTTTTGGGAGAAAATTGATAAGCTACCATCCTGATCAAAATTAAAGTTACATTCTTGTCTATTAAATCTTTTCTCAACATCATTTAAGTACATCAAACAAAATGTCAAGCATTTATTCGCTAAATAAGCCTCTACAATAGACCCTCCAGGTCGAGCTCTATTATATATAGAATGCTTAAGAAAGTAGAAAAACCTAAACAAAATATAAAACTTTAACAATTGTTACTAATTTAAAAGTAGTAGAAGTTAATATAAATTACCTTTCAGTAGGGAATCCATCAAAATTGAACTGGTCTACTAAGTTTTGCTTCGTATGGTAAGTAGATTACCAAATGCACCATAACATCAAAAAGACGATGGGGTGAATGCTAGTTTAAGATTACATAGAATCAAACCTATGTCTTTTTCCATTTAATCAAGATCCTTAACTTGGAAGTGTCTTGCAACATAATTTTTTTAAAAAAATCACCTAATTGACCTAAATTTACAGACACATCCTTCGCAAACACCCATGTATTCCAACAAGAAGTAATTGTTGCAAAAGTACATAACAATCATGGTTTTTTAACCCCGATACTTTTCCCTATTTAACATTCACACAACAGGCTGTATTAGATGCATACCCATCAAGAAACTTAACTAATTAAAAAATTGACAAAACTTCTGCTTCTCCTTTTTTGACATGTTGTAACAAGCAAGTGGAATAATGTATGACCCACCATCTCTTCCTTTCAAATGAAAATCTTTTCTTATATTCATGTCTTCTAAGTATAATCTAGCCTTAATTGTGTGTATCGATTTGCCATCAATTCCCATCACAGTTCCTAAAATATTCTCATAAATATTTTTTCAATATACATCACATTAAGGTTATGCCTCAATAGCTATTCCTTCCAATACGAAAAGTTAAAAAATATGTTTTTTATTCCAATTGAGCTCAACATCACTTAACTTTCGCTTTCTGTTACTTGGCGTTTGCTAGGTGTAATGTCACCCAAATGTGCTAGCTGGTAAACCACATCATCACCAGATAAGTGCAAATGAGCTTCACCTAATTCTACGTTGCCATTAAACAATTTGCTTCTTTGCCATCTATGCCTATGTTCCAAGTAACGATGATGTCCTGTATAACATGTTTTACTTTATAGCCTCATTGAATAAGTTTGATGGTTACACTCAGGACAGGCGATATACCCTTTAGTGCTTCATCCAGATAAATTCCTATAAGCTAAAAAATTATTTATATTCTACAAAATAGCCGTATGCATTATAAATGTTTCACCTTTAACAACATTAAAAGTTTCTAATCGAACCTCCCATAGATGGTTTAAGTCATCAATTAATGGTTGCAAGTATACATCGATATCCTTACTAGGAGCACTAGATCTTGGAATAAGTAAAAACAATAACATAAAAGGGTCCTTCATACACTTTTATGGAGGTAAATTATATCGCACTAGAATTATTGATTGCATGTTATAAGAATTACCCATATTGCTGAAGGGATTAAATCTATATGATGCTAAACCAAGTGGAACATTCCGATAATCCTACGCAAACCATGGAAACTTTCCATTAAAGTCTTTCTATGCCATTGAGTTTATTGGATGACATATAATGTTATCATCAATATGTTTCTCTTTATGCCACCTCATATCTATGATTGCTTTTGTTAACATAAAAAGCTTTTGTAGTCGTGATTTAATGGAGAGGTATCTCAAGATTTTATACGATATATTTTTTCCTCTCCCATCATCCACTCGTCACCTTGATGCACCAGAAATGGGATAGTCTTCAAGATCTTTACTGTCCTTCCAAAATATATCACCATCATACTTATAAACATATATTGATAAATATCCTAATCTAAAGTCCCTTAACAATTTCTTTGATCATAGTAAGATTTGGGCAATTTATGTCCAACAACTAATGCATCATTAAGCAAGTCAATTAACATGTCAAAAGACTTGTTACTCCATTTATTACAAACCTTCAAATGTAACTTCACAATAAAAGAAAGATGTGAGAATTTCGAGCACCTTGGATATAATTCTTCTTGAGCAATATCAATAACTTCCCAAAATTATCTTCTGTAATACTATTAATTTTGTTAGGCAAACCAGTTTCATTCATAGTTTCCATATAATTACTATAATCCTCTAACATCTTGCCAATCAGATCATCACCATCATCATTAATATCACAATCTTCTACATCATTATTGTTGCTATCATCAAAACTTGTACCAACACTTATGCTACAGTTTGTTTCTAAAAATTTGCCATTATAAAGCCATGGACTATGGAATTTATATATGCGTCAAATTAGAAAGGGATTATATACCACATTTTGATTTTGAATGTTCACATTTAAGCAATCTATGTATGGAAAATTAATATAACATTCAACACCCATTTAATCTTTTATAAATTGCATAAAACTCTTAATTCCTTCTAAGTATTCAGTGGACCATGATACATCTAACTTTTTCCATCTAGTTATACAATTAAAAGTAAATAAATAAATTACTAAATGTAGTCCTCATTCTATATAACATAATGATTAATCACTACAAGTTCATTTTCAAAGTTTGAATTCAAACAAGTGTTGGATCGGAAAAAGAAAACATGCTATATTTAGAGAAACGGTAGATTTCAAAACTTTTAAGAAATCATTTTTTCAGCGGAAGCAACAAATCCAAATCATCATGCCAATCCATACAT
>JANQAP020033908.1:0-10183 GCA_026874005.2 Erythroxylum coriaceum | reverse complement strand
AAATAAGAAGTATGATAGATTGGAATTTTAAGAATAATTGACTTTTGATTAATAGATTTAATATAAGGAGTTTTTAAAATTGCATCTCACAACAGTATTTTTCTATTATATATAAACAGACTAAAGCTTTTGCAGTTCCAAGGATCAGTGCAATGGCCTTGATACTGTCAAGTTGTCTCTTCTCAGAAGTGGAGTTCGACAACAATATTGCAATTGCTGAACCATCTGTTTGGTTCAGGGAATATATTGACACTTTTGATGGTTATTCATTCAAGTAACCGAAGAACTGGATTCAGGTTCGCGGTGTAGGAGCTGACATATTTTCCGGGGACCCTTATGTTCTTGATGAAAATCTCTCAGTAGAGCTTTCATCTCCTTCATCATCTAATTACAAGTGTTGAAGACTTGGGTCCGCCACAAGAGGCCGGAAAGAAAGTTCTTAAGCAGTATTTGACTGAGTTCATGTCTACAAGACTTGGTGTCAGGCGAGAATCGAACGTTATATCAACATCATCGAGAATTGCCGATGATGGAAAACTTTATTACCAAGTGGAGGTGATGCCAGACATCTTGTTTACGCGTAAATCTTTGTTTACATGCCTCAAATAGCATCATTCAGTGATCTATTGTGCCCAAAATCCAATGTCTTGCAGCTTTTATTTTGTTCAGGACACAGTTGCTGATTCTTGGCTTTGGACTGTTGTTCCCAGGTGAACATAAAGTCCTATGCTAATAACAATGAGCTAGCTGTAATGCCACAAGACGTGTTAGAAATCTAAAATTAATATGGTCAAATAGTTAAGGTGTCTAACATGGACAGAATTTGAGGCTAATTTTAGAGAGAATTTGAAAGGACGATGGTCATTTTGGATGTGTAATCTATAAATTTAAAGTTCTTTAAATCTAGTTTTAGGTAGTGACAATTTCAAGTCATTTGAACTTCTTTATAAAAAGTTAAAGGCTGTTTTAGTGAAGAATGGTAAGAATTAACTGTGTTGTTTAGAATTTAGTTTTTATTTATTTATTGTTGTACAAATTTTTAGAGTTTTCATTTCATGTTTAGGCTTATAAAAAGAGTTGTAATTAGTTGTTATGTAAGAGAATATAAAGAGTTAATAATACAAAAAAATTTACTTGTTATTCTTCTCTTCTCTCTAGCTCAAAAGTGTTGAATACATCGTTAGACTTTAACCGTGGTGGCTATAGAAGCTAAGGTAGAGGTCGTGGCAGAGGTCGTAGTAGAGAACAAGAATGGCAACAGAATAGGGAAGATAAGAACCAAAAAAACTCATATAGCGGAGGCCGGGTTCAAGGAAGAGGAAGATCAAGTAAGTACAATAGTCAAATGTTATAATTGTAAAAATTATGGCCATTATGCAATAGAATGCTATCACAAGGAGAAGAAAAATGAGAATGAGAAAAAAGAAGAGAAAGGAAGTAATGGTGTATTGTTGCTAGCTAGCAAGCAAGGAGGTCAACTCCAATAACGATTCGGTATGGTACTTGGACACCAATGCGAACAACTATATTTGTGGTTACAAGCACATGTTTACTGAAATAAAAGAGATTGGGGATGGTCATGTATCATTTGGAGATACCTCAAAAGTGAAAGTCAAAAGGCAAGGTAAAATTCTCATTCAATGTAAAGATGGAAATAAGAGGTTTAACCCTAATGTTTATTATATCCCAGATATAAGCAATATTTTGAATTTGAGTCAATTGTTAGAACATGGTTACGCAGTTTTTATGAAAGATCGAATGCTGTATTTGAGGGACCAAAATAATCGGTTGATAGCCCAAGTAAAAATGACCAAAACTCGCATGTTTAAGTTGAATTTGGTGAATGTACAAGCAAGACGTTCAAAGGCTTATGTAGAGGATAAAACTTTTTTATGACATTGGCAGTTTGGGCATCTTAATTTTGATGGTTTGAAACAATTGGAAAATAAAAGAATGGTGAATAGTATATCAAACATAGACCGCTGCAATAAATTTTATGAAGGTTGTGTGTTAGGAAAACCTCTAAGGAATTCTTTTCCAAAAGAAGGAAGATATCATGCTAAGAAGATGTTTGAATTGGTTCATACCAATATTTGTGATCCAATAACTCCTAACTCTAAGGAATTCTTTTCCAAAATAATAAAGTATCATTATTTTATTATTTTTATTGATGATTATTTTCGGAGAACTTGGATTTATTTTTTAAAGGAGAAATTGGAAGCATTTTTTGTTTTTAAGAAATTTAAGGTGCTTGTTGAAAACTTGCAAGCACATAAAGGCTTTGACGTTCGATAATGGTGGTGAATTTACATCAAAGAGTTTGTAAATTTTTATTAAGAGTATGGCATTAGAAGGTTCTTAATAGCTCCTTATTCAACTTAACAAAATGGAGTAGCAAAGAGAAAGAATCGGACCATACTCGACATGGTTCAAAGCATACTAAAGAGTGAAAATATTCTGAAGCAGTGAGATGTGCGTTGTATTTGCAGAATTGTTGTCTAACGGAAAGTTTGGAGAATGTTACCCCACAAGAAGCATGGTGTGGTGTCAAACGGAAAGTTTAGGGTTACGCTCACATTTCAAATCAAAGGCGCACAAAGCTTGATGAAAAAAGTAAGAAGCTGCTTTTTATTGGCTATAATGGAAGGTATAAGGCGTCTAATCTCTATGATCCCTTTACAAAAAAAAGTACAAGTGAGTTGTGATATGCAGGTCAATAAAGAAAACATGTGGAATTAGCATAAGCTGTGATGTAAGAGGAGATGAAAGCAATTGAGAAGAATGATACTTAGGAACTTGCAAAATTACCCGAGACTCATAAGCCCATTAGTGTGAAGTGGGTTTACAAGAAGAAGATGAATGTGCAAGGCAAAATTGAAAGATACAAGGCGAGACTAGTGCGAAGGGATACAAGCAAAAATCCAGGATTGATTATGAAGAGGTGTTTACCCCGGTTGCAAGAATGGAGACAATTTGACTACTAATTTCGTTGGTTCCTTAAAACAAGTGGACCATTTTTCAAATGGATGTGAAGTCGGCATTTCTAAATGGAGTGCTTGCAGAAGAGGTCTACATCGAACAACCCCCTAGACATGTAAAAGTCAGTAAAGAGAACACGGTGTTGAAGTTAAAGAAGGTAATGTACGGGTTGAAGCAAGCACAAAGAGCATGGAACATCTGAATAGTTGCATATTTATGGAGCACAAGTTTGTGCAATGTCTATATGAACATGCATTATATGTAAAGGTTAAAAAAAGATGACATTTTATTTGTGACCTTGTATGTGGATAACAATTTTTATGGGAAATAATAAGGAAATGAATGAGAAGTTTAAGTTGGAAATGACAAAAGAGTTTGAGATGATCGATTTAGGTTTCTTGTCTCATTTTCTTAGATTAGAAGTGAGACAGGATAAATTTGGAATTTTTGTGTCTCAAGAAGCATATGCAAAGGAGATTTTAAAAAGTTTAAAATGGAATATTGTAATCCCGTAAGCACCTCGGTTGAGATTGGTACGAAATTATCTTGACATGATGAAGGCAAGGTAGTTGATGCAACATTGTATAGAAGTTTTGTTGGAAGTTTGCATTATTTTATATGCACAAGGCTAGATATTACATATGGAGTTGGCTTGGTAAGCTGGTACAGGGAGGAGCCAAAAATGACACATTGGAAAGCCATAAAACGAATTCTTTTTATATTAAAGGTACATTATCTCATGGCTTATTTTACACTTATACTAATGATTTTGATCTTGTTGCCGCATCTTCGTGCATACATCACTCCTTATGGCTGTGTAACTTACTAAAGCGGATGGAACTTTGCTCAAAGGAAGCCAAAAAAAATTTTAGTGGATAACATGTCAGTAATTGAATTAGAAAGGAACCTAGTGCATCATGAAAGGAGCAAGCATATTGATGTACGTTTTTAGTTCATACAGGAGCATGTGAAAAATGGTAATGTGGAGATGACTCATATAGTGAGTCATGATCAAGTGGCAGATATATTCACAAAACTACTACCGATTGAACTCTTCAACAAATTCAAGAAGTTGCTTGGGATGTAAGAAAGAAAATAATTAAGTTTAAGGGGGATGTTGGAAATGTATACTTAATATGGTCAAATGATTAAAGTGTTTGAAGTGGACAAAATTTGAGACTAATTTAAGAGAAAATTTTAAAGGACAAACATTAGTCATTTTGGGTGTGTAACCTATGGATTTAAAGCTCTTTAAGTTTAGTTTCAGGTAGTGACAGTTTCAAGTCATTTGGGCTTCTCTATAAAATGTTATGGCTGTTTTAGTAAAGGATAACCATAATTAACTGTGTTATTTAGAATTTTATTTTTTAATATATTGTTGTACGAATTTCTAGAATTTTCATATGACGTTTAGGCATATAAAAAGAGTTGTAATTAGTTGTTATGTAAGAGGATCTAAAGAGTTAATTATACAAAGAAATTTGCTTGTTATTCTTCTTTTCTCTCTACCTCAAAAATGTTGAATACACCATTAGACTCTAACAAGACCGAGTGGCTCGTCTAGGAACATGCAATATTTATCAGTTCTTAGAGTTGAGAACCACCAGTTGTATAAACTAAGATTACAGACACCTGAAAGCGTGTTTATGGAAGAGGAAAATGAACTTTGCGCCATGTTATGGATTACTTTAGGGTGAACAAAGTATCAATTTGATCATTTTAAAGTCTTTAGAAGTTTGCCCATTGATTTATACTTTGAGAATCTTCCATTTGCCTTCTTTTTTCCATTATCTCGCTGTTCATTTCCAGGTCAAGGAAAAAAATATGGGAATTATGATTCATCAAATCCTTTTTGGCTTGTAAATTTTCGAACTTGTTTCTAATTTCTAAAGGAATATGTTGTTTTAACAATGTGATGGACATTCACAGCATACTAAACATGCTGTAATCAGGACATTCAGATGGAAATTTTCATGCAGTATGTTGCAACATTAGAATGTAAACAATTACACAATTCACTACAAAAATCTATATCCTGAGCTGACACAGCTATATACATATTCTATATCATGAGGTGACATGGTTATATGAATATTAGTTTATACATGTCTGTACATATTTCTTCAATCAAAAGTGAAAAACTTAACACCAACTTTAACTTTAAGCTTAAGATCTACCATGAACTTGTATAAACGGAGATAATGCAAAAAAGTACCTATTTTGTTATTTATAACTCGATCAACAGATTTTTTTAGTTGGTCGAATAAGCTCTTGGATCCTTTGAATAAGCTTCCCGATGAGCTTCTACAACTTCTTTTATGTTATTATTGTCTTTTTGTGTCTTTCTGAATGTGTAAACCTCCTAACTGATCATATTGATCTTATGTTCACAGACTTCTATCAGGAGGCTGCAGGAGACCTTAATAGTTATTTATAAAAAAATTATTGGCCCCCCATCACAAGCCCAATAAGTAGATCTGTCCATATTTATTAAGGTTCTTTTTTTATTAGAATTTTAGCTCATTTAACCAATTTTTTTATTGAGCCCATTTACTATCTTTAATTCGGATCAAATTCGATTTACAAAAACCCATAATCAATAATTGTCTAATAGGAATTCTTAATTTCAACATTCTCCCCTTTGGACAAATATTAATTACAACTGTTGTAATGAAAATAAAAATAATAATAAAAGTGGCTAAGAAAATCAACGTAATAGGCGACCAAAATAAAACCCTTGGATCCAAAGATAATGAAAGTCTATTATTTGGTCTCATAGGTCTTTCAATATTGAAAAGTATCAAATGCATGTGTCGTTGTATAACACAAATCCAATACAATCACATATATTTAATACTTTATTGACAAGAATGAGAAAATAGAGTGTAGCAAATTATACCTGTATGATCTTAAATGTATCGCTATTTCATTTGTTAGTCTCAATTTTTCTAAACTTTATGATAAATTGTATTAGAAAATTTTGTTTTCTCTCACTTAATGCGAAATTGCATTAAAGAAAATTTTATGGAATTAAACACTTATGTCTCCCTATGTCTTATCAAATCCATATATTTATTTATATATTTGTATACATCTTAAAGACATAAGTTTAAGGTCAATTTGTAGATATGCCTAATGACCTTTAAAATAATTAAGATTGACACAAATCTTAAGACTTTCACATGTATTATGACAATGTACCACAAATCAAATGGCTATCATCAATATACATATAAAATGTACAATCATAATAAATGAAAAAAAAACTGTATAAGGAGTCAAATACAAAGATCTCTGACTAGCAGTGTCTATGGACTTCAATAAGCCCATACTGTATACATATCTCATAAATTTGATTGGGCACAGTCCTTTAGTTAGTTGATAAGCCAAGATGTGCTCAGTCTCTATATGCTCCACTGTGATGTCACTTTTCTGCACTAATTCTTTTATAGTAAAATATTTTACCTCCACCTTGTGATACTTGTATTATTGTTACTAGACAATACAGTAGAGAGATTGTCACCGTACAACCGAATGAGTTGCTACCAAATCAACCACAGATAAATCAAAAGTCAAGTTCTTGAGTCAAACTGCCTATGAGGTAGCCCCATAGCATGCTACAAACTCTGTATGCACAGTCGAGGAAATTACCAATTTCTGCTTGTTACTCTTTCACAAAACAACACTATCTGTCAACATGAAAACATACCTTGATGTGGACTTCATGTCATTTGAACACATAGTAAATTCAAATCTTTATAACCAAGGAGGCCAAGATTGTTGACTTTCCTGAATGTCAACATATAATCTTTAGTTCCCTTGAGATATCTCAAAAATCTTTTAATTGCATTCCAGTGGTCTATTCCTATATTAGCGAGATACTCACCCAATAGTCCAACAATGAATGCTATATCCAATCTATTACATATCTGAGCATATATTAGGCTACCAATTGTATTATAATAAGGAATATTCTTTATAATCTCTCTTTCTATATCATTTTTTGACACTATATCAAAGATAATATCTCATCATAAAAGATAGGTATCAACCATATTAAACCTTTGCAGTACTCGTCCAATGCACCTTATGAGAGACCTAACAAGTTTTGAGATTTGTCCCGGTGAATCTAAATACATAGGATAAAAAATACTTCACCA
Source organism: Erythroxylum coriaceum (assembly GCA_026874005.2). Classification (NCBI taxonomy): domain Eukaryota; kingdom Viridiplantae; phylum Streptophyta; class Magnoliopsida; order Malpighiales; family Erythroxylaceae; genus Erythroxylum; species Erythroxylum coriaceum. The sequence continues at coordinate 3,044 of JANQAP020033908.1, read as the reverse complement.
AGGTCTTTTATGTCAAAATGCTTGGCCAAAAGTTGATTAACCTCATGTAGCTTGGTGAAATCATTTGATGCGAGCAAGATATCATTCAGATACAAAAGTAGAAAAATAACCTGCTCCCTTTTATCTGGTAATAAAAAGCATCTTTTAACTTATTTTTCACGAAGCTAAATGAGGTAACAATTTCATCAAACTTTATGTACCATTGTTTAGAAACATGTTTGAAATCTTATATGGATTTTATTAATTTACAGAACTGACCTGTTGACCTTATGGCGAGGTGAACTGAGCTGGACTCAGGCCCAAATGACATTCGCATTAATGAAAATCTTATAAAAACATCTAGTTTTTAAAGAGTTTGTTAATACTATACGTTATATGCTTCATCATACATTAACATTAGTTTAATAATATTCATTTGATTGATACTTAGTAAGGACATAAAGTTTAAGCTATTTGTTTTCTAATATATCAACTCTCTCTCTCTCTCTCTCTCTCTCTCTCTCTCTATATATATATATATATATATATAATCTATTTCACTTATTATATTTTGAATCATAATAAATAGGATAAAAAGTTAAATAAATTCCCTTTAAAAATAATATCCTAAGAATATTAACTTTTCTTAATAAAATATCATAAATTAATTCAAAATTTGAAACTAATAAAAGGTAATTAGATATTAATAAGTATTGAATTTAAGAAAAGTAAAATACCAGCATTTCCTATTTATTAGAGTATCGATTTCTTTATATTTATTCTATAATCATTAAACATAAAGTCTAATAGGTTTGATTATGAAGGATTTCAATTAGTTAGCTATAAGTTTAACAATTTGGACAAAGAATTAATATTTCACTTATAATTAAATAAAAAATTATATTATAAACACTTATGGATTTAGAATCTATGAATTTTTTAAAACTAGTTAATCTAATTTACATAAGATAGTCTGAATTATTTAAAACTGTATATTATTCAGGTATTCCATGGCTAGTGAATCAAGGTTCCTTAGACTTTGTGATGGTTGGTAGTGAAGAGTTTTATCAGATTGTCAATACGATACCTTCTTCATGGTCTAATTGCAACTAGTTAATTTTGAAATATTAAATTGTGAGAAAAGGGATCATGCATCGTTTTCCATGTAAAATATTGTTGTAAGAGAATTTGGTCTGAGACAAGCCTTTTAAATCCATTAGTGGTAATTCATAATCAAGAAATTAGCATAATCGATCGTTAATAAAATAGGTCACCCATGATAAAATAAGTTAAAATTATAATTATCCACAAACTACAGCAAGCCCGTCTAGCTCAGTCGGTAGAGCGCAAGGCTCTTAACCTTGTGGTCGTGGGTTCGAGCCCCACGGTGGGCGTGATATTCGTTTTAATTCATCAAAAGAAGATGGAGAAGGGTATTGCGGCTACAGGACTAGAGGAGGAGCTTAACCAAGACAAGATAAAATATTTTTTTGGGAAATTAACCAAGACAAGAATTGGTGGATCATGGATGGTGTTTTTCTATTAGTCTCTCTCTTCTTCTATCAACATTAGTAAATTGATTCTACTGAAGCTGTTCCTGTTATTTTCTCCTGAAATCGCCTGAACCAGATATTTGTAAATTGTCTCTGATCTGCTCCTCGACCATTCTATGTGTTCAAGAGTGCTACTAGGTAGTTCATATCTATCAAGATAGGAACGGGATTGTAATTCCAAATCCACAAATTGATTTGGTACATCCATAGTCCGTAATGCATAAATTGTATTTGTGGGAGTCCAAATGATATATTGTTTTTACCTCTTAATTAATGTTGTTAAATGGTTTTCAAATATAATATACAGTGCCGGCTCTGGACAGAAGCAAGCAAGGCACCTACTAATGACTCATTATAAAAAAGGCCCCTCCTTGAAAGTAAAAGAAAACATTGAAGTTTTAGGTAGCATTAAATGACTATCAACGTGTGCGTAATAGGACAATTATCATTTTGCAGCCATTCCTTGCCCATCGTCTCGTGATTAGATTGTCCTCCCTTTGTTTAAGTTAACGTTAACTTTCAAAGTTAACATTAATTTATTATACTTATAAATAGTTTTGAAGTATCCTCTAATTTTTTTATTTTCATCAACATATGTATCTAACATATGCATCTAACGTATTTTAATTCAAAATTTGGCAATAAAAAAATTTCACGATTTTGTCTTCTAAGTTTTGAGTGTAATTTAAAGATAAAGTAAAGTTTATAATTTTTTAATATATTTTTAACTTATTAAATATTTGAATATGTTATAATTAATTTGTAATTTGTCATTAATGTTGACATTATATTGACATTTTAAATCATAACATTAATATTAAATGATATTGTATTTACTTGTATTTCTCCTTTTTTATTTTTAGATTACTTATCATTTATAAAAATAATTAAATATTAATAAATAATTTAATTTTTGTAATTGTAATTTTCATTATACTTTGCCGCAAGTAATGTAATAATTTAGCTGATATTATGATCATTTAATAATTGGTTGAATACGTAGATTTATAAATTGAGTCATTTATGTTTCATATAAACATATAAATTTTAAATTTACATGTTTGTATATTGTCCAATGTTGCGAATGCAGTACCGGACTCGGTACTGGATTGGGTTCTGGTACGGTAGTGTACCGGTACCGTTTAATATTGGATACTGTTTCGGATAATTTTTTAAATTTATGAAATAGTCCCTAAATTTTTTTTAAAATTACAAAATAGTCTATTATCATATTATACAGTTGTACTCTATCTCCAAAAATCATAATAATAAATAATAATCACAATTTTAATTTATAAAATTAATTTAATAATTATTAATATATATAATTAAATTTAAAATATATTTTTAAAATATATAAATTTCAAATATATTTGATTTAATAGTTAAAAATATATAAAATAAATATTAGTTTATAAATAATAATTTTTTATTTTTTATTTTAAAAAATAAGATATTTTTATTAATACTTTATTAATAAATATTATATAAAATATTAAAAATAATTTATTT
>JANQAP020033849.1:0-10189 GCA_026874005.2 Erythroxylum coriaceum | reverse complement strand
ATAATAATAATAAAAACAACAAAATGAATAACAATTATAAAAAAGTTCAAAATGTATAATAATAATAAATTCGAATCATAATAAATACAAAATATATAATAATAATAATAATTATTATTATTATTATTATTATAATAACAATAATAATAATAATAATAATAAAACAACAAAATGAATAACAAAAGAAGCGTGTTATGTTGCGGAGACAGGGATAACGTGTCTCTGTCCTCCCTTTTTGAGAGGAACAAAAAAGCTTGTCCCTGTCATCTGGGGATGGTGGACGGAAACTCGGGGACAGCAACCAAACGTCACACGGAGACAAGATTTATATGTCTCGTCTTCTGTCCCCACTAACGAAGACAGGAACCAAACACAGGGTTATTGTGACGTTTGTATCATCTCCTTCCTTGCTCTATTGAGGAATCAGAGGCCTAAGAGCCATGATTGAGAGCATATATGACAGAAATATCAAGACTTTATAAAGGTGTTTAGAAAATACTTCTAAATGGACCAATTGGTCAGTAATGGTGGAATCAATTGTGTCATTTTTGTTACTATTATAGATTACTAGAATCTTTCCACCGAGAGGATGAAATAGACCTCCAACTATTAGGCAAAAAAGACAGGAGGTTATTGATGTTCTTCATTCTGGTTTCAAGGACACCCATTAAACAAGGCTTATTTTCATTCAAACCCTTAATGTTCCGTGAACAAATTGACATTAAAAACTAAAAGAAGACATATTCTTCTTTTTACTAGATCTTCTTATCACAATCAGCTTTAATACTCGGTGCTTAAGTTGTGATTACCACTTTAGGTGCAACGACTTCAATTGCAATTTCCTTAACAGCGAGAGTTACTACTTCTATGCTTTCTATAGGATTATTAGTGTCTATGACATGATCAACACAATCAATATTATACTTTTCATTAGCTACCAAGGCATAAGAGTCCTCACTAATATCTCCAGCACGGATCTAAACCTGAGCTTCACCCATTAGTTCCTCAAAACTACTTTTTCTGAAGAATTTACCAGTTGGTTCTCAAGTTTTCATTGGTTTAGCATAGGGGATTTCCACGCATATCTAATCTTCACAGTATCTTCAATAAGCTCAAGGTTGTTATCAAATTTCATAATTGATATCTCCTCAAGTAGCTCAACATAAACATCCACAACCACACATGTTCTAGCAAATTGACCCTTTTTATTTCTGTTGTGGCCTGATCAAAACATAGTGCCAATTGAGCTAGCTAGATAACTCAATACTTCAGTGGTCTAGTACTCAATAGGTATATCATGTGCAAAGCCACAGATGTATGTTAGTCTTCAAATTTAACACCAAGTTTTCATTAATATTGTTTTTCTTTGTTTATGCATAAAATAAATTGGAATATAAATCTAGATAGGATGAAGCTTAGAACTATTATTTTAGATTGATATCATTGATTAAATGAAAGACCTAAGTTTTGTTGTGAATTATTCATAAGTACTCTTTTGAAATTAAAGAAATCATATTGAAGAATATGTTCATAAAGGAGTTATATCTTAGTACAAGGCTCAAATGTTCACATAAGGCAAAAATTGTTTATAATAAGTGAAGCTAAAGTAAACTCTAGTTGAAATTTGGAATTTACTCTTCCTTTCATATTTTATCATAGAAAGATATCTTTTGTGACTTGGAAGATACTCTTCTATTGCAGTTAGAACTATAAATCCAGTATAGCCTAGAAATATGTTAGCTATTTTCCATTAAAAAATATAACTTCTTGACACATTTTAGCTTCTATTGTATATAGTAGCTCTAATTTATTTGTTTCCTTATAAACTGGTGTAGCGCGTTATAACACTACACAAAATAAAATAGACCTACCACTATAGTTGTAGTGAGTTTAGGTCGATCCCACAGAGATTAATTCCAATTACTTTCCTAAATTCTACGTATATGTAAAACAGGGGGGTTTGGTTCGATATAAATTAGAAAACAACGTAAAATTAAATATGTAAAAGATAGCTCAATCTAAACAATAGCAAAGTGATAAAATTGATTAATAGTTTGAAATCTGGTTCTTTGGTTAATCTCAGCCTAAGCATAATTTCACATTTATCATTGAATTATCTTCTTCACACCTCTCTTTAGTCTATTAATCGTGAATTAACAACAAGCTCTGTTAATTCCAGTTTTTCCTTAGGTTATAGTTAATTAAGAAAAGCTCATTAATTAACCATAAATATCGAATAACCTAGAAATAGCTTTCGAAGTTTAATCAGACAACCATAATACGAATGAGAAAAGCAGGCCAATTTAATCAAAAATTACACAAGCTCAGACTATTTAACTTATGTTACGTTATCCTTAATGAATTAATACTATTAGTTGCCACATACGATTTCAAACATAACTATTATGTATCATATTCAAATTCTAGCAATGGGTTTTTACGAAAAACAATTCAATAAAGCATCAAATGCATTCTTACACAATGCCTAATCATTAATCTTAAGATAACATAAACAGTCTGAAAAAGAGGGAAAGAAAACGATACACAATGACATATGCTTAAATGTGCTATTGAGTGTCAATTACACCTTCAACCGACATCGGGTGGGTTAGCCCTCTATTTTCTACATCAAGCTCTAAGCATCAGCCAATAATCTCTCCACTATTGTTGAGAACTGACCAGAAATGAAGAAGAATCAGGTCTGATTGTTTTTTCTCTCCAAAACCCTGTTGTCACCCATTTCTCTTTTTAATAAAATACCAAGTTATTCAAACGTGAAAGATGCTCCTTTCTCCCATTCCTCACCTTTGATTTCTGCCCAAAAAACCAAACTCTTTGCTCCAGCCGTCACCCTCCTTCATATATTCTAAAAAGTAGGTTTTAAATGAATTGGGAAGGTGGCGTGCATCCCCTTTTTTTCCTTCTCTTCGTTATTCCTCTCCTAATCGTCACATATATCATTTTTCATATATTCCAAAAGCTAGGTTTTTAAGGAAATGGAACAGGTGGCTTTTTGGTAACATGATGCATGTGAATTTTGTCTTATTCCCTTTTCAGCCACCCCACTTTACCGTCACACTCATATCCTTTATACCTTAAAAAGCTAAGTTAAAAAGAATGTGCAACTAGGTTAAATGGACAACTGTCTAATTAATTTTGTGCTGTCCACTGTCTATTTAATTGTGTGTTGTCAATTTTATACTCTATCTTGTCTCTTTTCTTTCTTTTAATCTTTTTCTTCTTCTTGCTTTGTGAAGACAATAGAGTATGAACATTGAGAAGATGACTCAATAAGTATGCTTTCCGGTCACTTTAGTTTCTTAACTTCTAAAACGTACCTAAAATCAAATATGAACTAAACTGAGTATCTTAAGCATTTTAAGGCATTAATCACTAAGTGTAATGGATTAAATGTATCATCAATTAAGCACTTATCATAAACTTCACTCAATCCTCCATCTTCTTAACATGCTCATAATCACCAAAATAAGGATGATGTTGGCTAGGAAATTTCTTTTCTCCATTCTATTATGCTTCAATAGAAGGTTCACTTACCCAAGCATTTGTTTATGGAAGTCCTTTCATTCCTTTCTCTTCATATGGCACAAACTCCTGAGTTTATTACTACTTAAATAGGTTGTAATCCTATTTTCTATATGTTTTCTTTTAGAGTCCTAAGTGACTATTTGCTCCCAGTCCTCTATATTGTAGTGATGAATGCTTATACCCTAAATTATTAACCATAATCCTTTGGAGTATTTACATTTGAAAAAGACGAGATCTTTATGTTCAAGCTTAACATTATAAACTTTACAAAATGAATTCGAATGAATGAGACCTATAATTATATCTAGAGTACTTAACCTATTCCTAATGGCAAGCCATATAATAAACGATAACTTAAGGAGATTTGCTTACACTATATCAGTTTTCTTCAATGCACGTTCGCTCTTATATTTCTAAATACCTAATAGCAAGAATTATTTATGAGTTTTCCAAAATATTGTCTTTGCTAATTTATGATATCTTCACTTGTTAATTATGGTTGTACATTGGTAAATTCTTTTGAATAATTCAGAGCATTCAGTAATAAATTTTTGTACATCTTGTTGAGTATAAGGGATGTTATTTTTAATGTTGATTTCTTGTGTAGGATTTTTCAACTTGATTTTAATAAGTTGGTTGTTTGTATTTTTTAGTGGATCTAAAGGGTGTTCACTACAAATTTTATCCAATAATATTTCTATTTTAGTTTGTAAATGTAAATTGTTCTGTAGAAAAAATTGTAGTTGACTCATTTTTTTCTCTTATCAGTTTTAACATTTGATAATATGTAGTATGGTAGATAGGGATTTTTAGAATAATTGATTTTTATCTTAAGGAATTTATTTATGGTGTTTTTAATGTAATATAATGTAAATATTTACAAAATGGATTATAGAGTTTTAAGAAATTATTTCCTAAGATGATGGGTAATCCTGATTCTTGTTGGTGTATCGAACGTACTACAAAGGTATAATTTTCAATTATTATATTATTATAATAACTTACATACCAAATATTTTAAATACTTCCATCCGCTATACAAATTTGTAATGGTTTTTGTAATTTTTCCAATTATTTAATAATGTTTTAGTCGCTATACATATAGTAGCTCCTGTATCAATATATGCATTAACTTGTTTATTCTGTATCCATATCCGAATGAATGTAGTATTGGGATTCGCTTGATGATTTGGAGTTTTGCGACTCTGATTTATAATAATATAAAGTATTAATAGTTGAATCGGTTTTATAATCTGATTTTATAGGTTCTAATTAATATTGAAAAGCTGAATTTAATAAATTAATTTTTTCTTTATATTTAGAGTCTTTTGTTTTTCGTTTGGGATATTCATTTGCATAATGCCCTTCTTCCTTACAGAGCCAACATCGACATTGTTTTTTCTTTTATGGACAATATTGCTGTTTTGGTTTAAATTTTCTATATCCTTGTCGTCGAAAGAATTTTTTATAGTTCTTAAATAGTTTTTTATAAAATTTTCTTCTAGGGTATTTTTCCATCTATATTGTTTAAATTTTGAATGTTTAACTCTTTTAAGTTTTTGAGAGGATAGATCAAAACCATATTGTTGTGGTACCTCGGAGTACTTTGAACAACATAATTGCTTTTCGGTATATCTTAATGTTTTATGTAATTTAGCTTCTAAACATTTATGTGCTAAAACTTCTTTTGTAGTAGTTATTGCTCCTAAATTGTGTGCTACTAAATTAGTGGCTAGTTTTTTCAGAAAAACTTCATCTACTGTTTTGTTAATAGGATATGATAATTTTTGAATAAAAACTGATATATACATTTCTTGTTCAGTTCTGGTTAATTTATAATAGTATTTTTTTAAATTCATATATGTATTCTTCTAAGTAACATATATTACAAATACTAATATTATTAAGATGCCATAAAGCATTTTGTCTTTCTTCATTTTCTATTTCCTGTTTATACGAAGCTATATCTTTACCGATAAATTCTTTATAAATTTCATTTGTTATTATTTGGAAAGCATTTATAGGTTCTACTGCATTAAGGAAATTAGTAGTATTTTTTATTCTTTCCTCATTATCTAGTAAGAAATTTTGGACTATTCCTGTAGTTTTATATGTAATGAAATTCCATAATAAACTAATATTAGTTAATCCTTCAAAAGGTTTTTCCAATTGAATAACTAATGCTAATTTATTTGACCATTCTAGTAGTAATTTTTCTGGTGATATTACACAATCTAGATTTAAAATTCCATCAGGGCCTAATTGTACATGTTTTGGTATATATTTTGTTGGAAATTTTCGTATTTTATGATTTTGTCTATAATAACCATATCTATTTAAGTCATCAAAGGTAGGTTTAGTTTCCCATTGATAATTTGTTTGTTGATCCTTTTTCCTTTTGCGTTGTTCCCCTTGTTTACTTGATTCGGGTTGATCTTGTGAAATTTTATGTTGATCCATAAAAATTTCTTGATCTGATTCATATCCATAAATAATTTCATCTTGATCTGTAATTCGTTTTGTCAATTCGATTTTTAGAGTTAGTGTTAATTTATTAACTAATTGTGTTATTTCTTCAAGTTGGGTTTTTATATCTTTTTCTATGTTTTCGACATTATTTTCTAAATGATTAGTTGAATAGTCTGATTGGTCTAAATTTTCTATGGTTTAACCAAAGTGATTTCTTTTTTCTTCTGACAAGGCTCTGATACCATTTTTACTGCGGAGAGGATCTTATTGAGTTTTTGTTCAATATGATCAATTACTATTATTAGTTCTTTTGTATTTTGATTTTCTGTTACTAATGTTTGAATTAATTGTACTTAGGTTATTTGTTTTTGTCTTAATTTTTCTATTTGACCTTCCATTTGTATTTGTTTTTCTAGTACTTGAGTAATTTGTTTTGTTACACTCATAAGGTATTTTTAATATGTTTTGTTAATTCATTCAATTGTATCTTAATATTACTAATATCTTTTCCTATATTTTGTTCCTTATTATTTTTATCTTTAATTTTTGGATCCGTAATAATTTTGGGGTTTTTCTATTCCTGGTTCTGTAAATCTAATAGGTTTGGTTAATCTACAAGATTGTGATTTTAATAAAGGTATTGATTGGTTATGTCTATTGTGTGATAGGGATAATCTGTGTGGTTGAATGGGCTGAGTGATTTCAGGTAATTCTCTTAATGATGTTTTTTGATTAAGGCCAATTTTTGCTACGTCATTAAATAATTTATCCATATAGATTCTGTCTGTATCTCTAAATTCAATACTGTGATGTGAATTGGTTAGAGCATAACTAATTTGATAAGTTATAGAAAATGTGTATTGTCCTTCCGTTATTAAATTATCTCTATAAAATTAATATGCTATAGTGATTGTTTCATCTAAATTTTGTGATTGCAAAGGTAATCTTAATTTTAATCTTGTATTAAATTTTATTTTTCCATGGGCTAAATTTTCATTTATTATTCCAATAACTTCATTTAATTCGATTAATCGTTCATCTATTATAGCAAGTCTAATAGGTGAATCAATTCCTTCTTGAAAGGTGGATTTTAATAATATTTGAATAGTAGAGAGGTGAATATATCCAATTTTATTGCTTTTGTTTTCAGGAATTTTTAATAATTGTTTATAAATCTGTTCTTGATTAATCAGACTTAATCTAATATGTCCATTACATTGGTCTATTTAGATAGGAGTCTCATGAATTATTTTTCCATAATAGATTATATTCTGTCTATTCCAAAGATTCTGAAAAGGATGATATTTTATATCTTGTCCTGCTTTGAGGTTCAACTTGGTTTTAGCTATTTGTTTATGTTTTTCCTGAGATAATAATGTTGATATATGAAAAACTCCTTTGGCTTTAGTTAATTCTAAACTATCAATATCTAAAATATTTATATCTTATATATTTTCAGGTTCAGTAATAATTTCATTCATTATTTTTGATGATTATGTAGTATATGATCTTGTAACATATTTTCTAAAAAGTGCACTTCTTGTTGATAAAAATTATAATTATTTTGGGCTAGATCTAATTTTTCTTTTATAGGTTTTAAACCATTTGGGTGAATATTAACAAATTGTAAATAATTATATCTTTGTTTATAATATTATGTTTCATTTTTATATTGATCAACTAGTTTGTGAAGATAACTAATATATTCATGATACTAGGTACACAACTTACAAATATTATTCATTGTAAGTAATACGATGTACCTTTTATACAATTTTCATTTTTGCTTTAATCTTTCTTCTTCAATTCTTGCTGCTTCTAGGGCTAGATCTAGATGTGCTTGTTGATAGTGGGTTCTAAGACTTTTATGTAGTTGGTAAATTGCTGGTTTTTCTTGCTCATATAGTTTAGCATAGCTTGATAGTAGATCTAGACAGCACTGCTTTTCTTGATCTAGAGATCCTTGAAAGGGTGATCCTTGAAGGTGCAGAAAATAGGCGATGTTTGATCTGGCTCTTAATTGTTAATGATGATATTTGAAATGATCAATGAGTTGTTTGCTAATATCTAACTTATCATGCGTAAGTTTCATACTTGTATTGAATGCTTGACTAGTCCAACAATCTGTATTTAGACTCATTGTATCTGATAGATAATAATCACAGATTTTCATAATCTATATTAGGGTTAAAAATCTAATCTCATAAATATTGACATAATAAACGATTAAATCCATAAATTGAAACAGAACTAATAAAATTATGAAATATGTGTTCATGAGGTGTACTTAGTATGATGAGGCTGACTATAAGCAAGTTATGCATGGTCGAATATAAATAAATCCAAGAGTGATGATATTGATAAATGTTATTAGTGTTAATAAAATATGCATGATATGGTATTAAGTGATGAAAGAAAACTCTTAAATCTAACCTGTGTATCTCGTTTCCGTTTGATGCCAATCTTCAGGCTAAGTTGGAAGAGAGTTTACAGAGACAAAGTAAGATATTTTATTTTATACTTAATTCATTTACATTGTTTGCCTTATATAGGCAAAGAAAGCTAGCTACCAAAGATCGAAAGTATCGATTAAAAGATAAAGAAAAGCAATAAAGAAAAAGTAAACAGTAAAAAGCTAGGGAATCTACTTTACTTAACAAAAAGAAAGGTGACAATGACCAAAGTTGGTCTGATTCCTTTTTGGTGGCCGACATAGGGCCTACATGTTTAGTGCTTGATAGCTTGTTGGACCATTAATTCTTATTCTTCAATAATTGCTTCTTCTGATGCTGTTTTATCAATAATTGTTGAAGTAGAAGGGCAATAATGACATTTATGTTGTTCATAGTTTCTGAGTTATTGACAGAGTGCATGCTTCCACTGTGATGATAATTCCTTAAAGATTCCATCAAGAGTAGAAAATGGTTGCTTAAACTAACGAATTAATTGTAATGCTTCTGCAGTGATTGCTGACTTGTAAACTGATGTCATAATGACGTTGATTCCTTTATAATTGACCTTAAGTAATGATTCCATATTAATCCTAAGGCACTATTGGTATATTCCTTCAAGACATTGTAGATTGAACTGAATGATCAAATCCCAATTGAAGTCATGCTTTGGTGGATTATCTATGGGTGGATACATTCCGTAGCTTACTCCAATCTGGATAAAAGCAATTCTGGAGGCTTTTATTTTTGCATCCATGATGTTTTCTGTTTCCTTGAAAGATAGGATAACTGCTGAATACTTTGATGAATATTTCTCTTTCTTTTGCAAATCTGTCTCAGTAATTCTCAATAGCTTGGATGAATCCTTATGGAAAATTTGTCAAAATATTTAGATTAGTTAAATAAATTGTAACTACTAATCCACTTTGGAAAAATAGATAGGTAGTTAATGGATCTACTTTTGGGAAGATGATTGCTTTTGGTCCGTATTTGCCTCTGTTTTGTAGATAATATTGAAAGATCTTTTGTTCTTCAGTCCATTCATTGAGTGCTTGGAAACATTCACAGAACATTTCTGAAGTAATCTTCCTCATTTCTTCTTTTAAGGCTCGTGATGGTAATGCATTAATCTTGTCCATGTTGATGGGTTTTCCTAAAACTTTCATGTTGACAGGAGTTGATGAAGGTGTTTCGAGGACTTGTTTATATTATGGTCTTAAAGAAGTGTTCTTGAATTCAGATAATGCTTTTTCTGCAGTTTGTCTATCTGGGAAGCTTTTGTATAGTATTGATGGTTTTCTAGTGATATGTACTGCTTCTTTATGCCATTCGTCATATATTCCTGCCATTGGTCCATTGAAGATGACATAGACTTTTGTTTCTTTGAAGTCTTCCTTTTTCTGAGGATGAGCAATGGATGGTTAAATAATTTGTAAAGGAGTGATAAGGGTTGGCGTTTGTGTGGGACTGGTACTGGATGTTTGTGTGGGTAATGAAGTCTGAGTGATTTAGGTAGTGGTTTGTATAGGAACTTCTGAGTCCTTTACTTGTTTTTCAAGAAGGCTAATAGTGCTTTGAAGTTGATTAATTTTTTAAAAAAATTACAAATAGTCCATTATCATATTATACAGTTGTACTTTGTCTCCAAAAAATCATAATAATAAATAATAATCACAATTTTAATTTAATTTATAAAATTAATTTAATAATTATTAATAAATATA